>VDFB02144755.1:0-66572 GCA_007258455.2 Sequoia sempervirens | reverse complement strand
TGGAAAAGGAAGATTTAAAGGATAAAGTAAAAGAGTCAAATTTCATTGCATTATCTTTAGATGAAGTTGCAGCAGTAGACAACACATCATGGGTCTATATGCATTTGTATACTATAGAACAACATGTTTTCCAAGCTCATCTTCTTTGTGTTCATAAAATGAAGGATAGTTCAACATTGCAAAATCTGTTTGAACTAGTTAAGAAATCTTTGAATGAAATTGTAGGTATGGATGAGTTAACAATTGCAAAAAAAGAAATTGGTGTGTGTAGGAGCTAATGGAGCTATAGTGATGCAAGGTCAAAGGACCAGTGTTTGCACAAAGTTATAAACTACTTATGCACCATACATTCTTGGCATTCACTGCATGGCCCACAAAATGAATTTAGCATTCAAAATTGTAATCAAGTTTCCTTCAATATCAAAAGTCAAAAATCTAGTCCAGGAGATCCACGCATACTTCTGCCAAAGTCCCAAACGTTTCACAGAATTTCAAAATTTTGCTGAAGGAATAACACTAGGAAACAAGCTTCTCAAGGATTTTGATACCAGAAGGATCTCCCTACATGGATCAACACAATGAGTTCTTTCAAAATATCAATCCTTGATTGGAGTGATATACAAAAATTGCAGCACAATAGACAAAGCTTCTAACCTCTTACATAGGTTAAGCGATATAGAGACACTCTTAACTTTAGCTAGTCTTCTCCCCATGCTAGATGTGATGAACAATCTTGTGAAGAAAGCCCAAGATAGAACTATGTAGATTAATGAATATTTCAATCTACATAAACATACATGCTTGGCCCTCGATCATCTATATCTAGATCTAACACAAGAAGGCCCAAATTATATCATGCGGCAGAAAATTATTGATTTGAATGATCCTAATATTTATTTATAGTTTAATGCAAGCAGGTACTTATGTATCTATGTGTGTGGATATGAGATACAAATGTACCAATGTAAGACAACCAGGCGCTCTAGTAGAGAAGTAGTTGTTAATCAAGAAGATTTTAAAGGCATTGTTAAATCTATTAGTGATAATTTGAAGGAAATTGTAAAATCTCTTTCCTCATAGATTCGTGAAAGATTCCCTCGACATGAAATACTTGAAGCCATGGGTATTGTGTATCCTCAATTTTGGGAAAACTGAGATAACCCAAAATATTTTCATGATCAAGTAAAAATGTTGATCAAACAATTTCAAAAACTGTAAGATACAATGAGCGGAAAATAGAAGGAATTTTAAATGAAGCTAAGCTTAGAAAATAATCCAGGAGTTTTGCAACAACTATGAGGGACCAGTATAAATCCATGGGCATGGAAAAGGCCTTTGAATCAGGATCAATAAAAAGGGTTTGGACAAACTTAGGTCAAAGTGAAATATTGTGTGATTCGATATCAGAATATTTCAAACTTGATGATTTATGTCAAACAATGATATTGGGGTCAGTGGAGGATGAGAGAGTTTTTAGTACATTGGGGTTTTTGAAATCAAAGTTATGAAACAAACTAGACAAGAATTTGGAAAATTGCTTTAGGATGAAAGGAACTACGTATAATGGGCGGGGGCCCTAGCTTGGTTGGCTAAGTAATTCCATTGCGGCTCTATTGGTCACGAGTTCTAGTCTCCCCCCGTCCCGTGGTACCAGAGGGCATGTCGCGCCAGCGCCGCCGGTCATGTTAAAAAGTTTACCAGGCGCACTGCAGTTTATAGGGGGTCGTGCTACCCGATTCTTGCAGTCTAAAAAAAAAAAAAAGGAACTACGTATAATGTCTTTAATTTTACTTTTGAAAGGGCACTCACAATATGGAGGTCCACATGTGAAAGAAGAGGGATCGGGTTGTGCAACACTCCAATTCCAAAGGCTGGTACTAGTGGCAGTGGGATTGAGATAGATGGCATTAACAAAAATCACACAATGAATGTTGAATTTGAGACATAGGCCAAAGAAAATGAAGAGCAGAATCAGAATCAAGACGACTCTTTTACTTTATCTCAAGATGAACGTTAGTTTGAGGACCCTGACTCCATTTGGGATATGGAAGATAATTAGCAACTTTTAGGTATTCATAACATACTTCATGATTCATGAATCAGTTTTCATTGTTCCAAACTATAGTTGATGATATTTTATATTGTATTCAATGAAAATTGAAATTGTCAATCATTACACTTCATGATATTGTATTTTATATTGCACTTCATGAATCATATTCCAAACTGTTGTTGATGATATTTTATATTGTATTCCATGAAATTGTGATATTTTATATTTTATATTGTATTCCACGGTATTGAATTTGATATGTGATTATGCATCATTTTTAAAGAACAACACTTATCACACTACTTATAAATTTCTATTGCATTTCCATTCACACAATCTTTGATAAATAACTGAAAGGAATATTAATCCATTCCTTGTATAGAAGCTAGCAATTCAACATCCATAACTTATAAGCTAAAAGAAGCTAACAATTCAACATAAATAACTTATAAAGGCATCCACACAACTGAAAAAATAAAAGCTTAAACTACCAAATCACCTAAATTATACTGAGAAATCCTTACGCATCCATCACCATAAAATCTTTATTCACAGATAAACATTCCACAGCAATGAAACTAACCAAAAATCTATCATTCCAATCATAGACAATCCACTAGCAAACTACTCAGCAAAATCACAATAAATCCACACAGTACACACCATAACTCAAAGATTACGCATGCATGAAATTCACCATTGTCTTTCTATATTGAAATAACAGAAAAGCAATAAAATAGCAATTTTATTTTTATTCTTGATAACAGTTTCTTGAAGACAACCATTTTAGAAATTAAAATAAAAAGTATTTGGAGTATCAAGAGATCCAAATTAAATAAAATAACATAAAAACTAAAAATTAAATAGTGTTCCCACTCCCAACACTAACTCCTTCATCTTCTAGAACTTCAACCACTTCATGTTCCAGCACCTTTTCTTGTGCCCTCTTCCTAGACCTATAATCTCGATATTTGGTGACAATTGCAAATATGTCCTTGCTCCCTAGCATTGTAGTAATCTGTAACCTAGTTCTCCATTTTCCCAAAGCAATTTTAGACTCAACCAACATCTCATATCTTTTCTCTTCTCCAAATTTATAAGACTTCAGGTGGATCTGCATTCCACTGAGTTTTGAGAAGGACTCCCATGTCACTATAGTAGGATCAGTTATTTCTTTATTGAATATCTCTCTAAACCTTATATAGATCTCTTTTATATCTAGAATCCTTTCATCAAACTCATCAGTAATTTCCACTCATAGAATACAACAATCTTCTTTAATTTCCACCAACATTTCAAAATATTGATCAAGTGTTTTATTAATTTCCTTCACCAGATTATCATACATATTCAATTTCCATTCCAATGAATTGAACTAGGAAGGGTCTAGCTCCTTAGGATTATTCACAATTTTCTCACCAATTAATATCTTCTGATCCATAGAGGTCAATTCTTTCATTTCCTAAGAGAGAACATAGAGACTAGTTTGATCTTTTCTGACCTGTTGAAGTTATATTACTAACTCCTTCCTCTTGTTAATAACTCAAGTGTAAAAGAGCACAGATTTATTCAGAAAGAAGATAGCCTCTTGAGATATTTTATCAATCCCCTCACAAGTAGCTCTGGAATAGCTCAAATTATTTTTAATTTGTTGTATGGTGAGCACATCGATGTCCTCTACCTGAGAAATTGAGGCTTCATCAGATGTAGGAGGAGTGGCCATGGAAGAAATAAAGTTACCCAACACGAGGACTTGAAATTGCAATTTTATATTTTCTTCCCTCTATTCTTTCACTCTTTTAATCAAGACATTAACTAAATAATTGGCATGGTACACATTACCTTCCATTGTTGGAGGCCCCATATCAACATGTGTGACTTTGTAGTCCACCTCTATTATTTCATCTTCATTTAAATCCTTTATAAGCTCAACAATTTCTAACATTTGATTTCCAAAAGTAGCATCAGTCACCATCCTTGACATCCTCCTGGATTTCTTAGGTTTTGAAGAGATTTGAAGTAACTTTGCAACTATATCCACTCCAACTATCATTGTAGGAATATGATTTCTCTTCTTCTCCACTGCTTTTTTCAGCCATCCTAGGAGGCTACTACCAGACTAGAATCTTCATTTCCACTAATAGTTTCTTTAGGAGCTCTACGAGTGATAGGTGGATTATCAGCCAGAGAAGAGGGCACTTCAAATAGAGGAGGAAAGATATTATCTTCAGCGATCTATTGAAAGATAGCTTCAGAATCTACAAGCACAAGTTTTTCTTGATTGGCTTTCTTCTTAGGGGTAGCAAAAAGCACACTATCTTGTTCATAGATGGTCTTCAACTTGACTGTTTCTTCTGGCCTATAACCATCATCTCCTGACTATGAATTTACACTAAAGGACCTAACAAAGGGTTTCCCTAATGATACACTTGCACCAAATGCTTATGTAAACCCTTGTTCATTCTTCTATGATGACTTAGGCTCCTGAACAGGACCAACAACCTACTACCATTTCCCATCCAACCAATCTTGGGTTCTTTTAAGCACTAGGGCAGCACACACCCTCATATCTGAAATTTCACTTTGGCTCCAATCAACCCTAGGGTGGGATTTATCAAGAAATTTTTCATATCCAAGATCTATGATTGTCGAATCCTCGGCTACATTTTCAGGAATTTGAAATGACAAACCAAAATCTTGTATCTATTTTAGCGTTAGCCTCATATAATCTCTTCTCAAAACTTCATTCTCATCGACACAATCTTCCCAAAAATATTCAATATATGGATGATGCTAATCTAAGCTCCCTCCATAGATATTTTGCTTCACAAAACCCTTACTATCAAAATTAGCTCTCATAGACAGATACTGGAGGTTATATTCCTTGAGAACTCCTTCAACTCCCCTGGCCACCTAGTTTGTTTCGCACATAAAAGAAGGGGTCTTCAATGAGAATACATACCCTCGTTTCCCCATGTTCATATACTTAATATTAACCATGGCCATTTGTTGACAAACTTCCAAAAATATCAATAAATCTTCAAGATACCGAGGTAATTTCAATGGGGCTTTCTCAAAACCCCCTATTCTCAAATAGGAAAACTTATCAAATTGGATATAAAAACTCCCAAAATTTGATATAAGAGAAATTGATTCAGGGGAAAGGCAAATTTCTGGGTTTCCATCTAGATTCCTCACAAGCTCCATTAAAAATGCATCATTAACACTGCGAAAATCACCCATTCCAAATTGTTTGGTGAACTAAGGAAAGCATTTATACACAGGCATATCAGAAGCTAGGGTTCCTTGTGGCTCCAACCCAGGCCAAAAGGACCTCTAACTAGCTACAATGTACGTCAGGAAAGAACACATATAGAAATTAGCAATCTTATGGAAATTAATTAATTGCTCATTCAAATGGAAGCAAATAACTTCAACCCAATCAATGAAAATGTTCTTATCACAAATTATCAAGATAAACCGGCACATCCAATCCTCAAATAACTCAACTTGTGCATTCCCAACTGTTGGTGTAATTAAATGTCTTGTACCTTGTCCTAGGTCATGATTACACCTTAGTTAAGTTTACTTAGGGACCACATAGGAGGTTGTTGGAGATTTTCCACCTTTGGTGGACTTAACATATCACTTCCTCATCACTTCCACCTTTTGTGGACACATCATGTGATCATCTCTCCACCTTTTGTGGGTGACCCACCTTTTGTGGAGATTATCACATTATCCTTTTCCACTTTAGGTGGAGTGATAACTTTTCATTGTTGTCTCATGTCATAAGATTACGACACTTGTCATAATATTATGCCCTTTTATGTTCTCACCTTGGCTATATAACCAAGGGGTCTCTCTCATTGTAAACAATCAGAATCCTCTAATATTATTGACATTGAATACAATCTATTCTTGTCATCTTGTTTCTATCTCTCTTATGTGTGCTTTCTATTAGGCCTCTAGATCTTGGGTGGCTACCTTCATAGCCAATTCTTACATTGTATCAGAGCTTTTGTAGTGCCTTTAGTTAGTCTTTTGGAGAGATTCTTGGAGGGTTCCATATTTGGCCTTGTGTTGCAGGTGCATTTTGGGAGCTTGTTGCGTCATATTTGAGCTCACCATTGCATCCAGAGTGTTCGAGATAGTCAGATTTTCCTTTTGTTTCATCTCAGTTGGACATCGGAGGCCAAATCCACAAAGGGTTGAAGATTAGAGGTGGTTGCCAGATCCAGGAGCTAGCTACCACTTCGGAGCATTTTTCAGCTGAAAAGGACATCACCATTGCATCCAGAAGGGCCAAAAACCTCTAAATCGACTACCAAATCATCCAAATTGGAGCAAGTTGCTCTTGGAGGTAAAAAATTTTAGCAGGCGGGCCATACAGCCCTACCTGCACACCGATACAATTTTTCATTTTTTTAAAAAAAATATATCTTTTAAATTTATGCAAATCTTTTTAAAAAAAAAAATTAAAAATCGTGTCAATTTTTTGTGTTTTTTTTTAAAAACAAATTTAAAAAATAAAAAAAAAGGTTTTAAACCCTACCAACCTACGATACGCAGGGTACCGATAGGGTACCTGCACCGCAGGCCCTATCGGCCCCTGCGGCCCGTAGGTACTGCCAGGGCAGAAGGCGGTACCGCCACCTACCACAGCCCTTGGCCGGCAAGCGGTGGGACCCCTGTTGGCCCCTGCAGCTGATGGCTGACAGGGTTGCGTCCCTGTTCTGGTATGACCCTTTTTAAAAAATTTAATATGTTTTATTAAAAGTTTTTTTAATAAAACTTTAATAATTGTTTTTAATTGTTTTTTAAAATAAAACTTTTAAAAGTTTTTTCTATAATAATTTATTAAAGTTTTTTAATAATAAAAAATAAACATTATGTTTTTTTCTTTATTAATTGTTAATAAAGTTTTTTTCATAAAAAAATTCATTTTCTTTATTATTTTAATAATAAAGTTTTTTTTAAAAACAAATCATGCAATAACATGTAAAATTGGAGAAATTATTTTGCCTCCCGATCGAGCCTTGCCTTGGACCATTTGTTCCTCTAATCGGCAGTCAAATGGGGGTCAGTTGCTCCTACCGACATTCACCTGGAGGGATTTTTTCACAGTTTTCAGCTTTGGGTTCCTTTGGTTGGATTCTTCATCAGCATTTCCAGTTTTGCATCATGTTGATTGTAGTTCTCCTCTTTCTAATGTTGTAATCACACTAAAATAAAGTGCCACAATCTTCTATTTTAGTGTACTATGTCATGTTCTATATGCTTCTTTGGATTGATCTATGTATCTAGTGTTAGTTCCTATATACTCAGCATATGCGGCGGCTGGTTACCCATGTGTTTCAATGAGATGGACTAATCACCATATAGACTCCTATTTTGGAAGCACTCTACCTATCTTCGAAAGTTTGGTTCTACATCTAGAGACTTGGTGCATGGCTCCAGTGAGACTTGGATTGTACAAATTGTGCATGGCTCCAGTGAGACTTAGATTGTACCAATCTGCTATTGATGGGCATTCAGTTGATGTTCCCGCAGTTGTCTTCTTAGTTCTGACCTTATTCCTATTGCAGTGTGGGTTCATCTACAGTTCTTCATTGACAGATCCTGCAATTATTCTTGAGTTGATAGATTCAGCTTAGTCACCAGTTATGTGGCATCTTCTGCAGTTGTACCTGATTCTTTCCATCAGTGCTTTGCACAGTTTGGAATTTCTTTTGTAACAACATTTGGAGGACTCATCATCATCCTTGGTGCACTCTACTTCAGCTTTCACATTTTTCTACATTCTCTCCTTCTTCAGTTTAGATTGGGGACTCTTGACATTGTGACATTTGAGCAGTGACTCTCCATTGAGGGGGGGTTGCATGGACTATTTCTTATGGGGGGAATTTTTCCTCACTTGAGGTTTTATCCTTCCTAGAGCATGTTTCTTGTTTATTGTTTCTCTCTTTTGGGGAGGAGTTTTGTCCCACGTGGTTTTCTCCTTTTCTTCGCTTTATGAGAGATTGCATTGTGTGTACATGGGTACTTAACATGGCCCAGTAGTCGGGACCCATCCTGCATTGTTTGCATTTGTGTACATTTTCCCTAAGTTGCACTTAAGGGGGGGCGTTGGTGTAATTAAATGTCTTGTACCTTGTCCTAGGTCATGATTACACCTTAGTTAAGTTTACTTAGGGACCACATAGGAGGTTGTTGGATATTTTCCACCTTTGGTGGACTTGACATGTCACTTCCTCATCACTTCCATCTTTTGTGGACACATCATGTGATCATCTCTCCACCTTTTGTGGGTGATCCACCTTTTGTGGAGATTATCACATTATCCTTTTCCACTTTAGGTGGAGTGATAACTTTTCATTGTTGTCTCATGTCATAAGATTAGGACACTTGTCATAATCTTATGTCCTTCTATGTTCTCACCTTGGCTATATAACCAAGGGGTCTCTCTCATTGTAAACAATTAGAATCCTCTCATATTATTGACATTGAATACAGTCTATTCTTGTCATCTTGTTTCTATCTCTCTTATGTGTGTGCTTTCTATTAGGCCTCTAGATCTTGGGTGGCTACCTTCATAGCCAATTCTTACACCAACAACGTGGTGCAGTAAAGCCATAGCATCTGCAATTTCTTCCTTAAAATGCACTCTTTTGAGTTTAGTTGGCACTTGCGACTTACCTTTCCTTTCAGACTTCAACAAAGTTTTGGCCATGGAGTTCTTACACTAGTCTTCATTTGCTTTGAAAAATTCACCTTCCACTACAACAAACCTGTCTTCAACAGGTTCCCTTTCTGGAATCCTTGGCGCGCATGAAACAACTTCAAGAGAAATTTCTACAATTTATATAGTCTCATATGTGGCTTTAATTTCCCATGTCTCTGGAATTTACCTTTTTGCACATGCACCTATCAGGTCCACACTCAACACAGCTTATGGAAACCCTCCAAGGTGAGCTAGCTCGATTTCTAACAGTTTTATATCCAGCTGAAACTTCTTGTCACTCTCCAAGCGCGCCCAAATTTTTTCTAACTTAAAAGGTTCGAGCTTCATATCCCTTAGATCGAGCCAACAATTTCCAATTCTGGACTACATGAACTCCCAACACATAAAGAAACACACAAACACCTGGAAGAGTAGATTGCAGAAGAAGGAAATGCAGCTAAAAAAATTAGCAAAAGTTTTGCTAATTTTAGTGTCCCTCATGCCAAACTAGTCATTTTGAATTCCACTCTGCATGAGCACAAATTTGCAGAGATAGAATGTTTGTACTTGATAAGTACTGGCCTTAGCAAAGAATGAGAATGTAGGCTAAATGTTTGAGTAAAACTTCACCACCCACTTATGTCATTATTTTTTATGGGACATGCATTAACTGTGGTATTCAATTTCATTCCTCAAAAAGATAGCCTTTAAACCTAGATGCTTTTTGAAATTCTTGAAAAGAAAACTCAAGCTTAGTCTGTACATAGCATTCAATGAGATGTCAGATGATGATGCCTTTGAAAGGAAAGATAAGTCCATAATGTTGCATGGTCACTGAAACTTGGAACCTTAGAACCAAAGTCTGAAGTTTCAAAGTTTTTGAAACCTCTGACCCACCGACTACAAAGATGACCAAGAAAGACTTGCAACTCAACAAAGTGAACCAAGTTAGGGAATCGGGAAGTTATGAAAATTTAGAAATCCATGACAAGGTTATAAAACTATGTGGACTAGCGACTAAGATTAGGAAAAGCACCAAAACTGCAAATTTGAGTGATAGTAACCATAGCAATGAAACTAACCAAAAATCTATCATTCCAATTCCAATAATAGATAACCCACTGGAAAACTACTCAGCAAAAGCAAAATAAATCCACACACCATAACTCAAAGGTTACGTATTCATGAACTTCACAATTTTCTTTCTATATTGAAATAACTCTCTCATCCTCCACCGACTACAAAGATGAGCAACAAAGACTTGCAACTCAGTTACTCAACAAAGTGAACCAAGTCGGGGAATTAGGAAGTTATGAAAATTTAGAACTCTGCAACAAGGTTATAAAACTCAGAGGACTAGTGACTAAGCTTGTTTTTCTCACTTATTTTGAGTCTATCATCTCTCCAGTTGTAACATTTTACATGAATTATTAATGAAATTTGATCAATGATCTTTCATTAATCTTCTTTGTCATTATGTATTCATGTATGTTTTAATTTTGGCTCTGGTTTAATGAACCAATTAAAGTACCTTGATATAAATGTTTAGTGGATTTGATAATTAGTCATGGAGATTGAGTATTGATGTGTGAATTGTAATGCAATTTCACTAAGATTATGGATGCCTAAAATTAAAATCACCTTATAGTTCATATTTTAATTGTGTTAAAAGAAAAATTTGAACATGTACTCAGTGATTCATCACTCAACTCAACACTTAATAACATATTAACAATAGTATTAGTAGCATATACAACAATGAACATCAACAATTGTTTAAAGTGTATCTAGTAATTGAAACCACTACCATACTTTTTCTTCAAATGATAAAATAAATAATACAAGTAATTGAACATCAACACATTACTAAAGTATGAATTTGATCTTTTTTATTGATTATCACATGAAGGAATACATAGAGGCATTGGAAATGCAAAATCTTGCTCAAAGACAACTCTACACAAAGCTGAGTTGGAACTTGGAAAGTCATATTATCAAAAATCAAATCACTGCAACACCTTTTCTAGCAACTTCCACTGTTTAGGTGGTAGAATTATCATTTGTTCTAATTGATGTTGTTTGACTTGAATATTTGTTAACAATTCATGATTCAAATTAGAACGTGTCTTGGATTCTTCAGTCAATTTTGCATTCAAGGTTAGCAATGGTTTGATGGAATCCAAATAGTTCACCAAATCTAGGTTCTGAGGAAATTGGCCCAAATCAATCTTCATTGCATCCTCCATCTTCTTTCTAAAATCATTCTTTCCAATGAATCATTCATATTTGTCAAAAGCCTCTGGAAAACCAAGCTCTGTGAATTTCCTTACCTTTTCATCCACCTTCTTCATCTTGTCTACAACCAAATGCAAATATTCCTTTGTTTCATGCATTCACAAACACTTTTCAATGATAGATGACAATATCATTGATGTAGCAAGCCAATTAGTAATCCATTTTTATTTCAAAACATTTTCACTGGCCTTGTAGACTGTTGTTGAATTTGATTTGTAGATTTCTCTAATGCCGGCACATTTTTGTTGTCCACTAAATATTTGTTGAGCTTCTTATAATGTTGTCTAATAGCTTCAATCAATTGAAACATGTCACACAAATGATCAATCCTCTGCATTATTTCATCCCAAATCTTTTGTTTCATATGCCTCATTGTTTCTCTACAAAATGCAAATAACTTATTTTGATAAGACTTAATTTCATTTTTTGCTTCCAGCAGCTCTACCTCCAATCTTTCATTTCTTTTTCTCTCCTTCTCCAATTTTTGTTCCCACTGTACATTTTCATTCGCAATGCTTAGTCTTATTTTTTCTTAAGTGGGTTTTTCCTCATCATATTTCTTGTTGCTCTCATCTAGCCTTTGCTTTAGTTCATTCATTGCAGTCTCATTCTGCTTATCCTCTTTGCTTGTTGATGTAGAGGCAATTTTTATTTTTATTTCTAATTCATTGCTCTTGTTATCTATCGCTTTCCTCTTTGCTTTCTCATTTGCTAGGACTACCTGTAACTTTTCAATTTGAGTCTGCAACCTTTTTTTCTCTCTATCTTGCTTTAGCAATGATGTGTACACCAATTCATTATTCTTCTTTGATACATTAATTTTGTCAATATTTCTGAGTCTAGAAAAATCCAATTGAATATTATTCACCTAGAATTCAATTCAAGCCATCTTATTTGCTGGTTTGTTTTGAACTGTGTGAACAAGAATTGTGTACTCCATGATTTCTTTATTTGTTTCAAATGTGGGTAATACCATGGTTGTTGTAGGCTCTAAAGTTATAGCAGATGCACTCTCCATCAATTGCTTCTTTTCTTTTTTATTCATGTCTGATTTCTTTTTAAACTCTTCAATGTAATCAAAACCTAGGGATGCAGGAACAATAGAATGATTGAATGGCGAAGGAATAGGATTACTTGCAGTTGCTAATGATGTTGCAGCTAGACTAACTGGTAGTGGGGGAGCACCTAGAAATAACTCCTTTGTGGTGGATCCACTGGTAGTGTGACTTGGACCTGTGAAAATCCTTTGCCTCTTTTGTATGCCTTGATCACCTAGTGTTTCTATGGTATATTGTATTGTTGTCCTCTTGTGTGTAATTTGTTGTTGTAGCACATGTTGACCACTACTAGTACTACTACCCATACCATCACCACTAGAGGCAATTCCAGTTGCACTAAGCTCCCCACCATGGAAATGTCCTAGTTGTGATTGTGTCTAACCACGAGGATGAGGATTTGAAGCTCTAACAAATTGACTTGTATGCCCTAGGTCTACTTTTTCACCTCCAAGCTGAAGGCTAGATTTATCAACTGCTTTTCTATACTCTACATCTATTGCCATCCAAGGGCCTTGTCTTTGGGATCCCAAAGGACCACCTTCATAACTCATTTTTTTAGCTATGGCTGCTCCTGTACTATATGCTTCTTTTGTGGCCTCACTTAAACCAAGTTTGAATTTGACATGGCTTTCTTCTTCCCTATCATCATTATATTCATCATCACTTTCTTTATCTTCTTGTTCATTTGGATGCTCTATATTCCACAATTTTCTAAACTCACGATCTTCTTCATTAACTCCATACTCTGCAAGAGCTCTTGGATCACCGAGCTCCTTCCTCGTAGACCAAAAGGCAATAATTTTTTATTGTGACCATTTTTTTTTTGTAACTTCCTTCTCTAGAGAATCTGGGTTTTTTACTCTACGAGATGGTTTATCACTTTTTTCATAAAAATTGTTGTACCTCCCGATTGTCTTTTGATGCAATGCCATAATTTTTGCTAACAATTGTTCAAAAGAAATACCATTCTCAGCAGCACTTTTCTCCATTGCGATTTTGACCTCATCCCAAGAATCCTTTTTTCTCAAGTTTTCAAGCAAGGGTTTACTTTAATGTCAAATTCTACTTGAAGCATTCTTATTGAGCACAATCATTGATTTAATGGTGTCACATGGATCATACAACCAATGATAGATAGCATCAAAATAAAAAAAAATTCAAAAGATTATGTGCCACACTAAATTCTTTTCTCTCGAATGTGAACCCTCCACATGAAAAAGGTAAAGAAGGAAATAAGGTCTTCTTTCGCTGATCGACAAAGTGTAGTTCATCAGTACTCTATATATGCCTTACATATTCCAATGCAAAAACCCTTTCTATCACATGTATTGGAAGTTTGTATGGTTGTACTCCTAATCCATAAAATCTTAGCACAGTATATTCATCCATTAAGTACCAATCAACCAATTGTATTTCTTTTCCTAGTTAAATGTAGTTTCTACATGAAAATAGGCAATCTAGGCATTGGAGTATTTGTAATTACTTAATGAAATGGAGCCAAAAAGTAGCTTACAAAATGACTGTAGTTCCTTCGAGAATCATGCATCCTTATCACAGTGGTCCATTCATATACTAGAGCCATTTTATTTTCCTCAGCATTACTATAGGGTTGAATCTAAAGTTTGTTGGTTTGAAACATTCCTCTGAATTTGAATAGAAAAAGATAGCACAAGTAGGTTGTGAACCTAAATGTCTTGGTGGAACCTCCTTTAATCATTAAAAATTGTTTATGCATGGATTCTACAATGTGCCCAATAAAATTATATTTGACATGTGGAACACCATAATGGATATTATATACCATTTCAAGGAGGCTTGCACCCATTTCCAAATTGCTATCTAGTCCAAGGAAAAATGCTAGCATGGAAATAGTATCCTGAACCCATGGTCTAAAAATATCCAAATCATGAGGAGGCTTATGATCACCTTTCAATTCATTTTTATCCTAAACTATTTTATTTAAGAAAGAAGTTTTCTCCATTTCAACTACTACTTCATAATCACTAGTAAGATTTTCTACATCAATGTGGACTTTTCCAAATTCTTCAATTGTAAACCCTAACACTTTTCCAAGTTCTTCTGCATTAACGGATAACAATTCTTATTTGTTATCTTTATTAATAATTGCTCTTTTGTTATCATCATAATTTTGGGCACAAACCATGATAAATTCTGGGCAAGGGAAAACATCATGCACCCTAATCTAGTTACCCATGGTGCACTGATATTATTAACTTGCATATGCTTTGAGGCCTTATTCTGAGATGAAAATATAAGTTCTAAGGTATGCCTACCATAGGTTTCAGGATCATAAATATCATGGTATTCATTAGTGAAACTTGGGGTTTTAATCAATTTTGCATAATGTATTTTTTTATCTAGCACTGCTCTAGTGGTACTGCTAGTAGACATGCTTATACAATGTGAAACTGTGAATTCCCTATTAGTCCTCCTTAATTTTTCTTAATTTTTAAGTCTCTTAACCCTAAACCCTAACTTCAACATTTGACAAAATAAGATTTTAAGAAACATCAAATGATGAAACGTAGCCGTAGGAATTCTTTCACTTACCTGGATTTATTAATGCTGACAGTCATGGAAACTGGGTTACTAGAATGGATTTCTTGAAAGTGGAACTGTGGAACCTAGAATAGGGTGGTGCATTGCAATGAGCAAACTGAAGACTAAAATCTCCCCATGTGTTGACCCTCTCTCTTAAAAATAAAATCACTTAGCAGTAGAAAGTGCTTTTTTTTTTTCAAACATTAAAGTGAATGAAACTGAAACATCTATGTGTTGCTTCCAGAATACACAATTAGTACATGTGGTTGTCGCTGACAACATTTAAAACAAGCCATTTAGTCTTTCATTGACAACAAATTCTAAATTGTTGATCTTTGTAAATCTAACGGTTATAGGGTGATTCCAAAGGTTTAAGTTTGCAACCCTAGTGCTTCGTGCATTTCATTTCGGAATGCAACTACAACCATACATCAAATGTTCATTGAACAGTTGAGTGATTTATGATGTAAATAATAAACATTTGTTTTTAAGTTGTTTTAACCTTTAATGTGCTAGGATTGACATCAAGCCTTAATAAAATGAATCACAATGTCACATTAATAATTTAATAGCACTTAACATTTCCAAAGGACTTAATAAAATGAATTACAATGTCACATTAATAGCACAACCATTTATTTTATTGCAACTGAATTTTAATGTCACATTATTACATAGTACAAATACAAATGTAAGCGCAAGCGCCAAGCTTATGTTGGACTGCTAGTGAAAACATAAATGTAATACATGTTTCTTTGAAAATAAATGGGACTTGTTGGGTCAACCATGCACTCTGAAAATAAATGCATGGGGAACAGGGGGCCAATCAAACTAGGGAAATGGGAGTTGTGAAGATACAAAATGTACTTATCCCCTTTGAAAATCAGAGTCATGCAAAAGATGAGGAGTTGTAAAATTGCTCCCATCTTCTACTCACAGCTTCCATGCACTGGGAGAGCACTTATCTCCATCAGAGCTCCTCATCTTGGCTCTAAACATGTCTGAGAAGTTAGGTGAACCAAATCAACTTCTTTCCAATTCCACCCATTCTGAACTTGAAAGAAATTGGTCCTTTACTCTATAACTACATAACTGCAGGCAGGAGAATTTAGAGTATCCCCAATAATACCACATCATCTTCTTCCTGAATCCTTATTAACCCTACAAAATGAAAACTCTTATGACAATTCAAAAATTGCACTCAATAGTATAGCCTTTATCCTTCTACGAATGATTTTAGCTGTGCTTACTATCCTTATTTATGGGCCAATAGTGCCAATACCAGCCTGGTCCCTGTGTACACCTCACACGTGTCACATGTGAGGTTGGGTATAGTCATAATCGTGATTCGTGCAAACCAAAAAACCAACTTAATCGATTCATGTAACTTAAGCCTTACATTTATAATTTAAATGTTTAATTTGATTGACATTTAGACTCTAATAGCTTGGCTACATGCAAAATGTACCTCAAGCTGACAAGTTGTCAATTGTCAAAATCGCCAGTGCCACTCAAATGATATGAAATCATTACAAATCTTCTTTCACTAGATCACTAGATTATTGACATCATCATCTACGATTCTATAGTATATCATGCAATTTTCAATATAAAGCTATCCAATCAATCACTCTGGATGTTCATATGGCATTAATTTGCGCCTCCACCTGTAGTATCGTAACTACACTTTCCTTAAAAACTAAGATTTGGCATTAATGAGCGATGAGATTGATCTTACCATGTGTCTACATTTAACGGTTCTAGTGTAATTCTAGAGGTTTCAATTCACAAATCTAGTGATTCAGAGATATGCTTCTAGAATGCAACTATAGTCGTCCATCAAAAATTCATCCAATGGTCGTGGTTATATTGATTTGCGTTGAGATCTGCCTACAGATATGGAATATCCTTCGTACATATGGAAGATTAAGTTTTTAAGCCCTGGTCCTACATTCTTCCTAGCTGGTACCTCCTTTAAAACAAACTTTATGTACGTATATATTTTTGCCTCATAAGTTCTATCACTCATCACCAAAATCCAATCCATTGGGTTCATTACCACGATGATGAGCCTTGATGTCGACATGTGTCTTCACCTAACAGTTCTAGTGTAATTCCAGAGGTTTCAATTTGCAAATCTAGTGCTTCAGAGATATACTTCCAGAATGCAACTACAGTTGTCCATCAAAAATTCATCCAAAAGTCGTGGTAATATTGATTTGTGTTGACATCTCGCCACTGAATTTTTTTTATTAGTTTGATATTATGCTAATTCGCCAATGTTTTTTTCTTATTCATTTGAAAATAGGTTTAATTCACCAATTAAAATATTGTTTTGGTTTCAAAAAAAAAATTAATTACTAACAAAAAAAATTTCTTTGTTTTGAAAATAGGTTTAATTCGCTAATGAAAATATTTTATTGGTTTGAAAATAGGTTTTTAATTGCCAATGAAAATATTTTATTGGTTTAAAAAATGTTGCAATTCACCAGGATTTTTCACAAACTTCAAGCGATTAGAAAAGATTTTCCAATCAAGATTTTTTTTTCCCGAAAAAGAAAAAATTTGCCACTAAAATTAATATTTTTATCGAGAAGTATACAAGATTCGCTAGGATTTTACACCTTCACCGAGGGTGGGATTTATAGTTTTCCCTGGCTGAAAGCCACTTGGCCAAATATGTTCGGCCAAAAACATGAAAATATCGAGCAATTTTTTGATTGAGTATGTTTTGACCAAAACATGCTCGACCAAAACATACTCAGTCGAGCATTTCTAGTTGGCATCCTACTTGATAGCCAACTCACCTTTTTTCAAAATTTTTTGAAGCATTCAACTTTGGTAGAGTATTTCTCTAGTCAAAATGATTTGTTTGCAAAAAATAAAAATACCCTTTTGTAGAGCTCAGAGTGGTGAATCCAAATATATAATTTTTTTAATATTTTGATTAGTTTTAATATATTTTATTTTTAAAATAATGCAAGTTGGTTGTTAAAATTAAAAATGAGGTTGATTAGAAATTAAAAAAATAGTAAAACATATTATTTTTTTTAAGAACTTATATGGGGCACAATAGGAGAGAGTCTTCTTCAAAAGGGTATAATTTATTTTTTGAAAATGATAAAAAAAATTGACAATAGTTGATGTCCCGTGAAAACTATCAAATTCTAACATGTTTGACTTTAAAATGTTATTATGAGTGTTAGAACTGTAAAATTTTGAAAATTTTACAGTTATTTATACTGATGAGTCAACAAAATAGTCTTCACTAAAAGGCACATTTTCCCCTCTCCATAATATTTTTTCCCACATTTTGCCATGTAGTCCCATAATTTTCATCAGGTCATGCATATTTCACTACATAATCCATATCGGCATAAGAAGGGCAGGGTCTCCCCGATCTGTAATGATTTTTCTACTAATGTATACTTGTTGCAGACTATCGGCAAGACTTCAGTAAGGTCACACCAATCAAAATTTATACTCAATACTTATCGACAGAACATATCTATTGTCTCGGTGACAGAGATGTCATATCGGCAAGAGTGTTGTTATCGGAGTGAGTCATAGCGAACTCAAATATGTCTCACCAACTAGCGCCTTGAGTGATGTATCAGCCAAATAAAAGATTATCGAAGTAATGTCTGGGCGAAAGCATCAGGTCTTACCGATAAAGCTCAAAAGGATTCCATCAAAAGGCTATCGGGAGGAAGTCACGTAGTCTTGCTGACTCCAATTGTCACACTGATAAAAATTGGCTTCGGCAAGAGAAAGGGTCATCGGTATGAGTTTCACCGAAGTATGAAAGTTACACCAATAGAATACTTCAGGGAGAGTCTCACCGAATTGACTAATTTGGAGAAACAGGTTTGGAAAAACATTTTGGCATTAGTAAGAGTCTTTTCGAAGATTCAGGGTCTTGCCGATGGAATTTATTTCATCGGCGAGAAACTTGAAGGTCACATCGAAATGTGCTTTTATTGGTGAAAAGGTGGTTATGTCTCAACGACCAGAAAATTACCACGACGTGCATCTCGATAAGACACAATGAGGTCTATGAAACTTCTCCCCAACTCGGGATTGTCACAGTGACATATAAAACTAAAGTGATACCTATCAGGGAGACCTGAAGGTTTCAGGGAGACTACAGGATGTTACGATGAAAGATCTAATGAACGTTGCAAAATAGATTTCGCCCCAGATTTAAAATTTTCTCACTGACAAGACACTTGATGCAACAATGCAAGTTTCAAATAAGTATTTATTTGTGCTTCAGTTGACACATTAATGGCACGATGGATATAACAGGGAAAATCTAATCAAATGCATCAATTTCGAATTGATAGTAGGGGAATCAGCAAGGCAAACAGAGAACCAGGGCAACTTTCAGTTTGAAGAATTCGAACAAGATACTGAGTTAAGAGTATGGCCTCCAGAAATGAGAATTTCTCAGCTTAGCAAATATGGTGAAGCATTACCTGTTCAATTGTGGACTATTGTTTGGGATAGCAGGTTTGCTAATGCTAGTTTCATTCATTTTGAGGAATATTTTGTGAAAAAATTATACAAATTGTATAATTATCCTTGTAATTATTCATTATCTGATGAGATAAAGAGATTCCTTTAGCCAAAAGATCTCAATGGGCCAATTGACCATAATTGGGGAGATTGGTATTGTCTAGAGGAAGCTACAGTGATTAGATTTTATGGGTTTGAAGATGCCCCTTTCATTATGCCAAAAACAGTCCCAAATAGGATTGCATACCTGGAGATTGTTAGGCGGATGGATTACTGCAGTGTAATGAATTTCATTTCTTTTGGGAAGCAGGCTTTTATGCCTAGTACATTGTGTTTTGGTGACTTTACTATATTGGCCAAAGAAGGATATAATTTGATCCTTGACAAATTGATTCAATACAACATGAAGAGGGGACCACTCAGGAAGAATTTTGACCCGAAGGGGTATATCAATTCTTCCAAAATGAAGATAAACTTTGGAGGTATCAACATGTGCCCTATCCCTTCGATGATATGATTCAGAATCTTGAGGAAGAAGAAGCTAAAATGGTAGTCGAAAGATATAACCAAGGGTTGTAGGATGCAAAGAAATTGTCTTCAGGGGAAGAGACACCAAAGGATAATGTGCCACAAAGCCAACCAAGAAAGGTATCCAGTTTGAGAACTCAACAATATGTTTTCCCAATTAGAGAATTGAGTGTTGAAGAAAGTGGGGAGGCAAATGTGAGAAATATTGAGTATAGATCATTTGTTTCTGATGATGAATTCATAAATTCCTTAGAGTTCAAAGCATTTTTGTACAAACAGAAAGGGAAAGAAATAAGGGATAAAGTTGATGATGTTACTACAAGGAATGAAGAGCAATTGTTGAGCGAGCTGAGGAAATGCGTAGATGAGGAAATGACGAGTATGACCCATGAAAAGGGGAGGAAAATGTTGCAAAATGCTGGTGTTATGATCTTTCCTAGGTTAGATCTCAATTCTGTCCTTATTTTTGATAGTTTCTTATGGGACAACAGTGCTACACATAAGCTTGACAAAGAAAAAGTAACAGAGGTGTATGCAGGATCCAAGTACAGCACAGATGAAGGATCATTGATGATCTGGGCCTTATATCTACCCCATAGGAAATCAGTGGTTATTGACACTGAGAAGGCATTTGGGCATGTCATGAGTTTGAAAGTTGGAGAAGCTGATCCTGTAGCTACTACAGACATTGGAATTAACATTGCAAAACTGAAAAAGGCCCAAATTTAGATGTTAATAAAGGAGAAAGAGATGTACAAAGAAAATAACAAAAGAATGTTGAGAGAAAATGACAGATTGAAAGATTTGGTAGGCATTTCAATGAGGCCAACCAAAATGCTTACTCGAGGAGAAAGCTCTCATTTGAAAGATCATTGGGTAGGATCAAGTGCTTATTCCTAGGGAAAGCATGATCCAATTGCAACAATTATCAAGAAAAGGCAGGATAATTTAACATCTTGGTTAAATAAACTTTGGGGAAAGTATTCTCATACCCTTGCCGCATTAAAGGAGCATACAAGGATGGATGGACGAATTATGGAGAAGTTTCATGAACTAGCCCAAAGAGATGCTTCTAACAGTGCAACACTTGAAGCTACAAATCATATTATAAATCATCATCAAAACTTCTATGTTGAACTGGAAGGGGATGAACAAGGCTTGATAGACGCTGCCAAGAAAACTGTGATTGCATTCTCTGACGACAAAGGGGAATTGAAAGAAGCTACCAGATGGAAAAGTGAATGTGATTCAGTACTAAATGAAGTCATGAGGCTAGCTTCTATGGAGGATACAACGTTAGAAGAAGTGAGCGAGCAGAATGAGAAGATGATAAAGATGGAAATCACGATTTGGAACGCAGTTGGAGATGCAATCACATACGAGCACTAGAATTATTTGGATCATCTTGCTAAAACTCACTTGTGGATAAATAGAGCTTAATTATCCTCTAATCTATTTGTTATGTAAACATATGGCATTTCTGAAAGGATGCATCCTTTCGTGTATTCGATGTATAAATATCTATTTCAATTACGAAATAGAGAGATAAGTTAGTAGAATATAAGTAGGATAGAAGAGATACATTATAATATACAATGTTTCACCAAAATGAGACTATGTTGCATGTTTAAAATCATGGAGATATCAATGGAAATCTTTTAATATGGTGCAGTTATTTCTGGTATCAGTTGTTTATTGTGTTCGTTGAAAGCATTATCAAAGTTGTCTCCAATGTGGTGTTTTCTGGTTATTTGAATTGGTGTAACAAGTTTATATCCAATTTTTCAGTGCACATTTGTTGTATCTATATGATCAATTGATTGGTTATTTCTAGTAAGGATTAAATCCTCTAAGTTGATCATAGTAATTAGAGAATGTCAGTTGGATCACTAAGAAGAACTCGGTAATCATAACCTTGCATGTTTATACAAGCTATAAACTAAATCATATGCTGAACAATTTGAATGCTTGCCAGAACGAAGTACTTGTTTTAGATTTCTCTTGACTCCGCATACCCTATAAGGCACTGGTCTCTCCATTTTCATCATTTAGTTTCATTCATATTTTTTACATCTGTTAACTGAACATATTAGGATTTAGTTTTGAATATTGCTATACAATTTATACTGAATTTAGTTTTATTTGTCCACCTCAATCTGCCATCATGGGCAAGTCACTGTGAAGGAGATAAACATAAGTCAAGTCTGCCCAATTCATATAGGTACACCCGCCTAGGTCCAACAGCACCTGAAGAGTACCCTAAAGTGTATCAAGGGATTGGCAACCTCTTGAGGCATTCCGCCTACGTTTTTTAGAGCTAACAATGAGAAAATTATACATCAAATTTTATTTTATTTTCCATACACAAGATATTGAAGTTACTTATTTGGATTAAATAAATTAGGGAGAAATGAAGTTTTTTTCAATTTGTTTCTTGACATCCCATGAAGTCACTCTTTTCTAAAATTTTCAACATTCCAAAATCTGTCCTTAAATTGATAAAAACATAATGAAATTTAAAAAAAATTAAAAATTAAAAATTACAGGAATAAACTTCATCAAAAGTTCTACATTTCATTAGTTTACACCATTCTAAAATTCAAAACATAAAGACCACTTTTATGTGGTCGAAGTTCAAAAAAAAAATTGTTGTTCGTCAATTCATTTATAAATTGTGACACAGGTTTGTGATTTTACCTAATCCTAAGTTTGGCTTAAGTGAATAAAGTAATAAGAGACTTAATAATTAATTAATTATTTAGTGTTTATCCTAATTACTCCAATAGTTGTAGGTCTCTCACCTTTATATCTCTTTGGGCTCTCTTGTTATTCCCTCCCTCTCTACATCTCTCACTCCTCCTTACCCCTCTTTCCCTCTTTGTGAACTTCTCTCTCTCTCTCACCTCACCTCTCTACCTCTCCCCTCTTTAATTATCTAAGTCACTCCTTGCCAACCTCTATATCCCTCCTTAGCCATCTCTTTCTCTGCAAATGTTCTTATCTCTCTCCTCTTCTCTATCCCTTCCCTCTCTACATCATCAACTCTCTAACTCCTTCCCTATGCCTCTCACTCCCTCCATGTCTACATCTCCCTCCATCCATTCTTACTCCTCTACTAATGCTTCCCTTTATTTATCCATCTCTTCTATCTCTCACCTCTCTCTCCCCCTCACCTCTATACCTCTCTCCTCTCTAGGTCTCTCAGTCAATCCTTCTCTACCTCTCCATCCCCCCTTAGCCATCTCTACGTCCCTTACTCCTTGTCTCATTACCCACCCCTCTTCCCCCTCTATCTCTCTCACCTAGGTATCTCTCCCCTATGTCTCTCACCCCTCTCCCTAGGTTGTAGGTCTCTCACCTCTATGGCTCTCCTATCTCTCTAGTTATTTCCCTCCCTCTCCTCCTCTCTCCCTCCTAGCTCTCTAGTTAAGGATTCAACAAGTAAATCCTTAGGTCTCAAAGACAATGAGCTACATATAAAGATTAGAGGATAGACATATAAATGATAGTCAATATAAGGTAGCAAGGACACTTCATATTTGGTTGTTTTTCAACCTTCCACTTCATGCACACAAGTGGCCTTATATCTAATATAGCTTGATGCCATTTAGCCATATATGCATAAATTTTACACCTCATATCTTTGGTGACATGTATTTTATCCTTGAGTTTCTCATGTCATGTATTGAATTCATCCTAGTGGGTTAAAATTATTCTATATATACCTTTAGGTGATTAAAAAGCTACTAGACTATGAACCATACAAAAAATCCCTCAACATAGTCATGGGGATTATCAACAAGATCTTTATCCTATGACACTCCTAGGAATGTCATGATTTTTATCTATAAGTCTTTGCAAGCTTAAAACAATCCTCATTGAGTGCACCACAATCACTTAGATCTACCTAAAAACATGTGCATACCTACTCTCTTGTCGCAAGTGCCTGCTTGGTTTTACAAAGGTGAACCCCATGAAGACTCACATGAATCTCATAGTCAAGGTCTTTAACACATCCATAAATGACTATCATCCATTAGTGGTATGATTTCCCCTTGTTATGTCCATGCTTATAAACCACTGTGACTGTCATAATGTCTTGAAAACTAGGACTCTCACAATGACTATGATTGTTCAAGATTCATAAACTCTTGAAAGGATTTCCCTTGGCATTTGACACTTTAACTTGTCAATTTTTCTTGCAATTCACAAGGGTTTCCCTTCTTGCAAGTCAAAAAATAGAGGTTGTGTCTATAATCTCTTCATTTCCCACTACCCAACCTAGTTCTCTGTGAATGTGTAGCAAGTGCTTATGTGACTATCATATGAACTCATGAACATGATTATTTAAGATGTTGTCCTCTATGATGAATAACCCTTCTTCAATGTTGTGCTTTGATCATTATTGTTCCTTCTTTGTGATGCCTCTATGCTCTGGACTATTATGACATTTGTATTGAATAAAGGGTTACATAGCTTTCATATTTGTAAGATGATTTTCATGAGGTAATTACCTTGTTTTCTTGGTTACATTCAAACAACAAGGGTTTCATGAAGGTCTCTATCTAAATTCATGCCTTTTACTCTTTCAAAAAAACTCTTTAACTTTCCTCTACATATATTTTCTATATGCAACTCCCTAAAATGAAAACTACATGCATCTTATTTAATAGAGAAAATGGAAAGAAGGGTTACAAATAATAGACCTACCTTTCACGCCATGCTTCCATCATGAATATTTTTTATACACCTACATGTTTGAATACAACTCCATCATCACTTCCACTTTTTCTCCCCAATCTTGCATGTTGACCTTTTAGTCTTCATTTATTCTTGTATGCATCTCTATTACTCATGAACTGAAGATAATAAATAGATAAACCCATTGCATGCATCTCCATGGTTGAGTCTTCAAGTTTTCTTCAAGATGAGGAAAAAATGTTCTTCTAAGATAGGGTTATCCCATGCTTCTATTTGCTCAATATTAGTTGTAAAGTGTGCATTCTCCATCACACTAACATCTTATTCCTTCATAATTGAATTATTCATATTTAGGTTCTTCCCAAGTTGATCAGCAGTAGCAACACCTAGTGCTTGGGCATGACTCTATTCTCCTTCATGTTTAATGACAGGCCCCTTTTTTGCACTTACAAACATTCCATATAAAGGTACAAGGCCATGTAGGGTCCCTCTACAATAACCTCCATTAGTTTTTTATATCTCCAATCCATTTTCCCGTGGTGACAGCATTTTGCACATTGCAAAAAAGTGTCTGATGCATGTAGTGTAAATTTGAAAGGTGGTGTAATTTTTATGCTAGACAAGATCCTATTTCACACCCATAGCATGTTGAATCATTTTAGGTTACATTGTACCGACAATTTCTCATAAGAGACCTAAGTTCAAAAAAGTGGAAATCTTTGATGAGCTCTTTCTCAAAAATCATGGCACTTACAACCATTTCATTTGAAGGCACAAGATTACATAAGTTCCCTCCAACCTAACCTCTCTCAATTTTTCATATCTCCTGTAGTGTAAAAAAATGTATCCCTAAGTTATATTTTCACACTTGTTTGGGCCCTACAAATTAAAATGGACTTAATAAGGCCTTAATTTAGTGTTGAAAAATATATCCCTTTACATTTTCAAACTTGTTTGGGCCCTCCTTAATTAAATGGACTTAATTATGCTTTAATAATCCCTATTTTTTTTACAAGCCTAATAAATTGCATTTTCTGAAGGGGAAACCCGACAATAATTAATGCCAACACTTTACCTTGAGCAATGTGTGTTTTAGGAATAGGGACTTAGGACCCATTCACCCATGGGAAAATGGGTCCTCCCTAGGCCTTTGAACCTAAATTTAAAATATTTTTTTGGCGATATTTTAAGGTCCTTGAATCCATATTTCAATGTCAGCTTGTAATATTTGAATTTTGGGAAATTAAGGATACATACCTATAAATACAAGGTTATTTCACTAAGTTTCACCTAGCATATTTCAAGAACTTCAAGAGCATTTTTTATGAGAGCATTCCTAGAGAAAATTTGATGATCAAGAGCATTCAAGGGTAGAATTATCAGAGATTTATTGTAGCATTTAAGATCCAATCATCATGTCAAATTCTTATTGCATCATGCATGTTTTTGGAGCTAACATTGTGATGTAGGTTTCAAGATCAAGTTCAATCATTCAAAGCATCATTTCAAGTATCAAGATCCACATCCATTGAAGCCATTTCATACAAGTTGCATATTTGCATTCAAATATTCATCCAAGGGTTTGTTGAGGGGTAACATAGCATTGTTCATTCATCATTCCTTACTTCATGCTTTATTTCAATTCAAGGTTTAATTACCAAATAGGGTTTGACCAAGGAAAACCCCCATTCACCAAAAATAAACAATTTTTCCCCTCTTGTGTGATTGCAAATTTAGGTTGAAGAAGGATTGAAGACCTCTTGAAGAGCAGGATTGGAAAAGTTTTCAAAGTTGCAAAATTTGTCAAATCACAGAATCTCACCTACAAATCTTATTTCCAGCTTTTCGACACTAAAACCTAGACAAATCAGAAGCTACTAATTAGTATCAGAGGCTCTTGAAAGTTGCTGAAAATCCCTGACAAAAAACCCATTTTCCCATGGGCGAATGAGTCCCAGATAGCTCCCAGAAAGTGACTTTTGGTGACTGGTAAACATGATTCTTCCCTTCTCAGATCTACAATTAGTTTTCTAATTTTTTTAATATTGAGTTTCATATTATTGTTTCAAGTTTGAGTTGGCATAATTAGGTTGATTTTCTATTTTTAGTTTTTCTCCCAAAAGTGTCGTTTGAACTTGACCCTCGTCCTCAAAGCATAAGGAAATTTTTAGATTCTCACATTGAGTTGATTCACCCAAGGGTTATTAGTCAATTCTTTGTAGGGATCTCATTTCCTAATGAATTAGTGAGAAATAGGTCCATCATATCCCCTTATTATCATTCCAATTTTTGTGAACCTATTTTCCACCTATTCATTTTGGTAAACCTAAATTTTGAGCATCATAAATTTATGATTTTGGAGTCCATTTCAACCCTAGATCTAGGATTTGCATTACTTTGCATTGCATTGCATTTATTTTCATCTCACTTAGGGTTGTTTACTTGCATTAGTTTGTATCTCATTTAGGGTTTTAGGTTTGCATTTTTGCATTCTTTAAAATTTGGAAAATTCAAAAATCTCAATCATTTTGCATAGTGTTTACATAACATTGCATGTTTAGTCATTTACATAAGAAAATTGAATCAAAATTGTGTCTCAAATTAGATATTTTTTCTTTTCATTTAACATCACTTTGCAATTGCATTTAGACCTAACTGTTTAGAAATTTGAAACTATAACCACTTGTTTGAAACCAAAATATGAAAGCATAAAAATTAACTTAGAAACCTGTAAATTAATTTTTAAAAATCCTAAAGCAAGACCCATTCATCCATGAGAAAATGAGTCCCTAATCAAGGATTTTTCTACATTTTTTAGCATCAAAAACACTTTTTTTGCCTTTTATTTTCCTGCATTCAGTTTGTTGTTTCAGTTTCCAGAATTTCTATTTGCTAAAATTGTTTATATTAAGGTTAATTTGTCAAATTCATTGCATTGCTTGAATTCAAATTTACATTCTAGGGTATTTGATTGCATTTTACCTATTCTCCATTTTCGGTGCACCTTGGGTTTTTGAAACTTGTATGAGCTTCACAAATTGGTGTCCTATTGCCAATACTGTCATGAGACGTAGTTTGAGACTCATGTCATCCCACAATGCATCACTCACCGTGGATCTTGGGTTTTGTAACTATTTTACTCATAGTGTTGACACTAGTCAACCCATGTCTATGGACCATACCCTTGACACTTCATTTCCTATGACCTCCTTACCAACAACTAATGTGACTATTGTTGATTCAAGGGTTGCTAATGTCCCTCAAGAGAACTTAAGAAGAATGGATGAAGAGTTAGAGAAATTGAAAAACTTTGTAAGTTCTAAATACATCATTGTTAATATGGTTCCTATCATAGATAACATGAGGAGAATAACTGATACAGAACAAGGAATAGAATTTTTGTGTAGCTTAAATCACATCATTACCAACTATGTCCCTACAATGACTAGTTTTGCTCAAGCTTTGGGGTATACTCAAATTCAAGGTGGAAATTCAATTCCTCCTTCCACAACCATAACCTCTATTTTGACATACATTAATCCAACTATTACAACACCCATACAACCTACTAGAAATGTCAATACTTCCTTAGGTATTTCCATTGGGAATCCCTTTAGCTTTGTGCATTCAAAACGCATATCTATTCACCCATCCTCCCTCACAAAAAATTACAATTCACTTGCCCTCCAAACACATATAAACCTCCACCATCTTCACCTCCATCGCACAACATTAACAATGATCTCGTCCTTAACCAACTCTTTCAAAATGTTTCATCTCTCTAGCAACAAATTGTTACATTGAGTCAAAATCAAAATGGTCAACCCTCATGCAATAAGTCAAAAGAAACCCCTTATCCTTGGAGATATTGAGAATATAAATGCTAGAAGGTATAGAGATTCCTAGATTTGAGAAATATGGTGGGAAAGGAGATCCTATTAGCCATGTTTTCGCATACACAACCCTATGTAGTGACTTCATTTTTTAGGATAAACTCTTGGCTAAACTCTTCCTTAGATCCTTGAAGGATACTAATTTCGAATGATATTGCTTCTTACCAAATAGCTCAATACGCTCAATCAATGAACTTATTGATTCTTTTCTCAATCACTTCCAAACACATAGGGGTCTTAAGATGACCTTAGCTGATTTAATGACATGCAAATAAAGGATGATGAAAAGGTCATTGATTTCATATCATGATACCAATTGCTTTACTTACAAATAAACATTAAGATTCTCGATGTTGACCTTCAAATAATGTTTATTTCCAATTTGCAAAACAAAATCTACGCTAAACTTGAGATGTTGAAATTTCCTTCCTTTAAAAACTTGCGTATTGCCCTTTGTGATTACCGAAATTTAGTTAGTAGTCGTGAAGTGAAAACTCCCTCTAGTCAACCTAAAAATTTTGAATCCACACCTCAAACCAACTATCAACCATTCAAAAAACAACATAAGGGATTCTTACAACTTAATCCCCCTCAACCAACTCAACATGTTGACACTCAAGTGGTTGCTATAAAGACAACAAAACCATACACATTTGGAGATAGAAATAGATAATTTATCCCTCTACCTGATACCCTTCATAGCACCATGTTGCAACTCTTAAACAAGAATTTAATTTCCTTACCTCTTATTAGAGATCCCGATCCTACTAAGCCTTTACCTCCAAACTATAGACAAAATGACTATTGCCATTTTCACCGACAAAATGGACATGATAAAGAATATTGTAAGCATCTTAAGCATACTGTGCAAGACCTCATTAATTCTAATCATATTCAAATTAGTGTTGTTAACAATCAAGGTAATAAGTCTATAGCCCCTCCTAACCAAAACTTGCAAATTTTTACTAATCCTATGCCAAATCATAACATTTCCTTTGTCAAAGCTAGTGAAACTAAGAGTGATGTGATGAATGTTGACATGGATGATGAAAACATGAAATACAATGAGGAAAATCCTATGGAACATATTATTAGAATCATTGAAGTTCGACCTTGTAAGAGTCTAACCAAAATGCCTCTTGACATTGCTTTCTCATAACATGACATAATCAAACATGCACCTGATGGTCCTCTTTACATAGCTAGAAGAATCAATGACAAGCCTACTAATGGGATATTAATTGATCTCGTTTGTGTAGAGAATGTGATCACCAAATAATTCTTGTTTGTGCATGATTTTTATCAAGATACTTATAAAAAAATGAAATCATGGATCAAAATGCATAATGGTTTTGCTTGCCCTACTATAGGTTTGATAACTCTTCCTTTAAAAGTTGGACCGAAAATATTAAGTGTCTCATTCTCCATCATCCCATCATCAGACCAATTTCATGTGAAGTTAGGCTACCCATGGCTTCACTCCATGAAATCTATCCCATCGATGGTACATAAATGTTTAAAGTTTCCATTTGGCAATGAGATCTTTACTGTGCACCATAGTGGCTTTAATCCTGTGTCTTCTTGTGGGAATTTCTCATTGGATTTCTTTTAGCCCAAACCTATGGAACCTATTAGGCCTCGTGAGGACTTCTTTTTCAAATCCTATCAAAATTTTAAGGCAAAGTTCATAACAAAATTATCCCTTAGAAATATGTCGCATCCCACGATTAAGCCTCCTATCCTTGATGAAACAATGACTAAACCAAAAGCCCTTCCAAGTAACCAAGGTCAAAACATGACAAATCCTTCACCTATTTCATATAAGAGACCATGAGATAACCAAATAAGTCTTTTTGTGCCTCCTAAAATAATTTTTTTTTATAAAGTTAAAGTGAAAGTGGTTGAACAACCTCCCATGGTTCCTTTCATTCCTCCCTTAAGGGAATAAAAGAAACATATGGTTGAGAAACCCACTCCTAAGCAATCGCAACTTGAAAACCAAACAAAAAAAAACTAAAATTCTAGAGAGCATAGGCATCGACATCGTACTATTGCTCGTTTGTTACAAGTAAAAGAAGAAAAGAACAACATAGAAAATCAAAATCCAAACTTAACTCAAGCAATGCATGATGATTCTTCACCTTCGCTAAAACAAGAGAAACCTATATCTCAAACGCAACAAGAACAAGAACCTTCCATGGATATTATCATTAGACCTTTTGTTATTATAAAATTAGATGATGATAATGAAACGGCTAAAATTGATGAGGAAGTGCATAATGAGTTAAATTAATTTTTTTCCTCTTTTATGAACTTAAATGATAACAATCATGATGATCCTCCTACAAAGAGTGATTCACCACATGCTGAACTTGGTGATTGCCCTAGTTTGGAACTTGATGTTGTCCCTTTGGCTAGTTGTCTACCTTCCACATATGACAAACAAGATTGGGATGTGAATGACCTGCTATAGGTTGACTCACATGTGCCTTACTAGTCTCTTTTTTTCTTTTTCTTTTCATGTTCTTTGTGTGATTACATGTGCATAATGTGATCCCCTGTATTGTTTTGTTTGACATGTTTTTATGTTCATTCCTCTATTTGTGCCTACATTCTTCTATATGTCATAAACTTTCATCTTTTAATGTCTTGTGTTTACCTTTTGGGGGTGATGCAAGGCATTGAGACATTTAGGTCTCTTCCATGTTGACCCAAAATATTTTTCTTTGTTTTTTCTCTCTATTTGTCATTCTTCAAGTTCCATTAGTTATTTGGGAAATGATGATGTTTTCGAGCTCTATAATATCATTGTATCAAAGATATGCGTTGACCCCAAATCTATGGATCCCTTATGTGTTTGGGATTTCATTTTGGGGGCAACCCCTTTGCATGACATAGCTTCATTTGGAACATATGCTTGACATAGGGATTTCCACATAATCTCTCATGTCTTGTTAGCATTTATCATTTGCTACTATAAAATAATTGCTCACAGCATGGTGTTTAGCAATTTCTTTAAAGTGGGGGCATACATTGGCATTATCACTTTGAAATTTTTTACTATACCTTATGTTTCATAGTGTGGTCTTCTTACTTCTTGTGGTGTGTCTTCTTCTTGGTGGTGTCATTGGGTTTGATGTCCTCCAAGAGTGTGGCCTTTCTTGGCATATGGCATTCCTCTTAGTGGTGATGCTATGCATTGCATTCCCTAAGTTGTGAATCTTTTGTCCTAGACTTGTCCTCTCTTGGAGACATTAGACATGATTTTCCCTAAGAGGAGACTTTACATGAACTAAGAAAAAACCTTTTGAACATGTCTTATCCTATTTTCATTTTGTTCATAAGTGTTTAGCATAACACAACTTGCCAACCTTGTGAAGCTCGAAGTTAAAACCTTGTTCATGGCCACCAAGTATAACACACCTTTCTTGCCTATGAAGCCTTGTTTTTTCATAAGTGTTTAGCATAACATAGCTTGCTAAGCCTTATGAAGCTTGAAATTCATAGTGTGTGGTGCCATATTAAAGTTATTGAAGGTATAACTTTGGTATGGTTATGGGAGCCTAATAAGATTCTCTCATTTACCACTTTTGGGGCTCACCTAGTGGAAAAAGTATTTCACTAGCCCATGTGAGTGTGCATTGTTGTTTGCATAGTGGACAATGAGTTCCACTTGTAAATTTTTTTAGACAAACAGCTAAGGCTTGATCCACATTGAGTTGGACAAACAATCGAGGCTTGATCCACCCCTTTTTTTTTCTTTTTTTCTTTGAGTCTTTGACATAGTATGATTAAGTATCTTGTCATTTTTGCATATATATGTTTAACATAGGTATGTGTCTCCTTGTGCCTTTGTTGGTTTTTCCATGAGATCTTAGATCTTGGGGGCTTGATCATCCTCCTTGATCTTTGCCATCTTATCTTTCCAATAATTCTACAATTAGACCTCTCTTGATTATCTACTTTAGTGTGAGTTTGATGCAAAGTCATCTTCTCACTAAAGTGGGGACTAAATGTAGTGTACAAAAATGTATCCCTTTATATTTTCACACTTGTTCAAACCTTCCTAATTAAAATGGACTTAATAATTCCTTAATTTAGTGTTGAAAAATGTATCCCTTTACATTTTCACACTTGTTTGGGCCCTCCTTAATTAAATGAACTTAGTTATGCCTTAATAAAGCCCTATTATTCATTTACAATCCTAATAAATTACATTTTTTGAAGGGGAAAGTTGGAAATAATTAATTCTAACACATAACACTTTACCTTGAGCAATGTGTGTTCTAGGAATAGGGACCTAGGACCCATTCGCCCATCATGGGCCCTCCCTAAACCTTTAAGCCTAAATTTAAAATATATTTTTGGTGGTATTTTAAGGTCTCTGAATCCATATTTCAATACATCAGCTTGTAATATTTGAATTTTTGGAAATTAAGGATACATACTTATAAATACAAGGTTATTTCAGTTAGTTTCACCTAGAATTTTTCAAGAACTTCAAGAGAATTTTTGATGAGAGCATTCCTAGAGCAAAGTTGAAGATCAAGAGAATTCAAGGAAAGAATTATTAAAGATTTATTGCAACACTCAAGATCCAATTATCATGCCAAAGTCTTCTTACATCATGCATGTTTTTGGAGCTAACATTGTGATGTAGGTTTCAAGATCAAGTTCAAGTATTCAAAGCATCATTTCAAGTATCAAGATCCACATCCATTGAAGTCATTTCATACAACTTCATATCTACATTCAAATATATCATCCAAAGGTTTGTTGATTGGTAGCATAGCATTGTCCATTCATCATTCCTTCTTTCATGCTTTATTTCAATTTAAGGATTGGAAAAGTTGTCAAAATTGCAAAAGTTGTTAAAGTTGTCAAATCACATAATCTCACCTACAGATTTGATTTTTGACTTTCTAACTCTAAAACCTGGACAAATCGGAAGTTATAGATTGATATTAGAGGCTCTCAAAAGTTGTTGAAAAACCTTGACAAAAGACCCATTCGCCCATGGGTGAATGAGTCCTAAACAAATTCCAGAAAAGTGCCTTTTGGTGACTAGTAAACATCATTTTGCCCTTCTCAGGTCTACGATCAATTTTCTATTTATGCTTTAATATTGAGTTTCATATTGTTGTTTCAAGTTTGAGTTGGCATAATTAGGTTGATTTTCTATTTTTAGTTTTTCTCCCAAAAGTGTTGTTTGAACTTGACCCCCGTCCTCAAAGCATAAGGAAATTTGTAGATCATTATCACATTGAGTTTATTCACCTAAGGGTTGTTAGTCAATTCTTTGTGGGGATGTCATTTCCTAATGAATTAGTGAGAAATAGGGTCCATCATACCCCCTTATTATAACTCTAATTTTGGTGAACCTATTTTCCACCTATCCATTTCCAATCCATTTTCCTATGGTGACAACTTTTCACATGTTGCAAAAAGTGTCAGATGCATGCAATCTAAAGTTGTAAGGTGGCATGATTTTCATTTAGTTCTTTGTATGAACAAACTGATAACTCCAACACATCTAGGTGGGGGGATTTATGCTAGAAAAGGTCCTATTTCATACCCCCATATGTCGGATTGTTCCAAGCTACATTGTATCGACAATTTCTCCTAAGAGACTTAAGTGTGAAAAAGTGGCAAACTTTGACAAGCCCTTTCTTGGAAATCGTGACACTTAAAATCATTTTGTCTAAATTTACAGAGTCATGTAGGGTCCCTCTACAACAACCTCTCTTAGTTTTTCATAGCTCCAATCCATTTTCCTATGGTGACAAGTTTTTGCACATTACAAAAAACATCAGATGCATGTAGTCTAAAATTGCAAGGTGGCATAATTTTTGTTTTTCTCATCGTGTCACAAAACTGAAAGTTCCAACACATCCAGTGGTTGGGTTTATGCTAGAAAATGTTCTATTTTGCACCCTATCATGTCAGATTGTTTTAAGCTACATTGTACCAACAATCTCTAAGAGCTCTAAGTGTGAAAAAGTGGCAAACATTAATGAGATATTTCTTGGAAACCATGGTACTTAGAAATGTTTGGTCTAAATGTATAGAGTCACATAGGGTCCCTCTACAATAACCTCTCTTGGTTTTTCATATCTCCAATCCATTTGCCTGTAATGACACGTTTTTAGTTGATGAAAAAAGCGTCAAATGCATTAAAAAGAAAGTTGCAAGGTGGCATAATTTTCATTTTGTTCATCATACAGTCAAACTGACAATTCCAACATGTCCAAGTGGGTGGGTTTATGCTAAGAAAAGTCTTATTTCACACCCTAGCATGTTGAAACATTCCAGGCTACATTGTACCAATGATTCTCTTAAGAGACCAAAGTGCAAAAAAAGTAGAAAACTTTGACGAGATCTTTCTTGAAAACCATGACACTTACAACTATTATGTCTGAAGGCATAGGATCATGTAGGGTCCCTCTATAATAACCTCTCTCAGTTTTTCATATTTCCAACCCATTTTCCTGTGGTGACAAGTTTTTGCATGTTACAAAAAGCGTCAAATGCATGCATTCAAAAGTTGCAAGGTAGCATAATTTTTGTTCCATTCATCATGCAACCAAACCGATAGTTACAACACATCTAAGTGGGTAGTTTTATGTTAGGAAAGGTCTTTTTTCACACCCCATCATGCCAAATCGTTCTAAGCTACATTGTACCAATAACTTCTTAAGAGCTCTAGGTGTAAAAAAGTGAAAAAATTATGAGTTGTTTCTTAGAAATCATGCCACTTAAAACCATTTTTTTGAAGTTATAGGGTCATGTAGGGTTCTTCTACAATAGTATCTCTTAGTTTTTCATATCTCCAATCCATTTAACTGTGGTGACAATTTTTCAGTTGATGGAAAAAGTGTCAAATGTATTGAAGAGAAAGTTGCAAGGTGATATAATTTTTGTTATTTTTCGTCATGCAACCAAACTGATATTTCCAACATGTTTAAGTGGGCAGGTTTACACTAGGAAAGGTCCTATTTTATACCCTAGCATGCCAAATCGCTTCAGGCTACATTGTACCAACGACTTCTTAAAGTCTCTAAGTGCAAAAAAGTGGCAAACTTTGATGAGCTCTTTATCAAAAAACGTTAAACTTACAACCATTCCATATGAAGGTATAGGGTCACATAGAGTCCTATAGTAACTTCTCTCAATTTTTCATATCTCCAATCCATTTACCTATGGTGACAAGTTTTTAGTTGATGGGAAAAGCATCAAATGTATTGAAGAGAAAGTTGCAAGGTGGCGTAATTTTTGTTTTATTCATCATGCAACCAAACAGAAAATTCCAACATGTCTGAGTAGTTAGGTTTATTCTAGGAAAGGTCATGTTTCACACCCCATCATGCTAAAACATTCTAGGCTACATTGTACTAGTGATTTCTCTTAAGAGACCAAAGTGTGAAAAAGTGGCACTTTGATGAGCTCTTTCTCAAAAATTGTGGCACCTACAACCATTCTATCTAAAAGCACATGGTCATGTAGGGTCCCTCTACAATAACCTCTCTCATTTTTTCATATTTCCAATCCATTTGCCCATAGTGACAATTTTTTGCATGTTGTAAAAAGCATTAGATGAATGTAGTCTAAAGTTGTAAGTTTGCATATTTTTTGTTTTATTCATTGTGCAACCAAACCAATAGTTCCAACACGTCCGAGTGGGTGGGTTTATGCTACATTGTACCTATGACTTCTTAAGAGCTCTAAGTGCAAAAAAGTGGTAAACTTTGGTGAGATTTTCTCAGAAATTGTGGCACTTAAAACCATTTTGTCTAAAGGTACAGAATCATGTAGAGTCCTTCTATAGTATCCTCTCTCAATTTTTCATATCTCCAATCCATTTTCCCATGGTGACAATTTTTCAGTTGATGGAAAAAGTGTCAAATGCGCTAAAGAGAAAGTTGAAAGGTGGCGTAATTTTTGTTTTGTTCACCATGCAACCAAACCAACAATTCAAACATGTTAGAGTGGGTGGGTTTATGCTAGGAAAGGTTCTATTTTTCACCCCAGCATACTGGATCGTTCTAGGCTACATTGTGTCAACGATTTCTATTAAGAGACCAAAGTGCAAAAAAAGTGGAAAACTTTGACGAGCTCTTTCTTAGAAACCATGACACTTAGAAATGTTTTATCTAAAGGTATAGGGTGGCATAGGGTCCCTCTACAATAACATCTCATTTTTTCATATCTCCAAGCATTCGACCGTGGTAAAAAAATTTCTAAGGTGGAATCATAATATTGTGTCTCATTTTTTGGCCAAGGTAGACATTTATATCAACATGTTTAACTGAATCTTCACCTTTTGAGACATATAGCTAATAAACCATTAAGAATTTGAAGATAATGTGAACTAGTGATTTGTGGCAATTTGTGTGTAGATTCTAAATATATTTTTTAAAAACTTTTAGGACATAAATCATGAATCTTTTAACATCTCCTTTGATAACTAGTTTTAATTAGAAAACACCATTTTCATAACTTTTCTATATAAAAGATAAAATTCTAATTTTTAAAATATAGATTCTTAACATCAATATCTAGGGAAAGGATAGTTTTCCTAATTTTTTCTTACATATTTTTTAATTAATATTTGAAATCACTGAAACTATAATTTGGACATAGGTGTGTGTCATCCAACATAACTTGTGTATTTATTGAAATCCAATTTCTTTTTGGTGAAACAAGAACATCAATACCTAGGGAAAAGGTATTTTTTGGTTTTTTTACAATGGTTTACTATTTTTCCACCTCTGTAGAACAAAGAACTTGGTGTTCAATGAAAAACCTAAGTTTAGTAAAAATTAAAAATTAAATACCTGATAAAATGAAAATATATCAAAACTATACCTTTTGGAAAGATCGTTTTGAGGGCTACGATCTTGAAAAATACAATTTCTAAATAACTTTATTTAATCCCTCAAAAGGTAAAGAAAAAGTGTTTTTTTCCATCATTTTGATAGGTGTGAAGGAGACTCCATTGTGGGTATGATTTAATTCTGGAGGGGTTCTATCCAAGGGGGTTTGATCTAAGGGGGTCTTATCTAACCCTCTTCAACTAAAACCCTTTAGATGGAACCTCTCAAGGCTTAAATCATTAGTTTTTCTAAAAAAGTGATTTTTGAAAACAATCAAGATGTCTCAAAAGTGAGACACACTATTGTGGCAACACCCTCTACTGCCCTAAAAATCGTTAGATGCATTTAGTGTAAAGTTAGAAGGTAGGCTAATTTTTGTTTTGTTATTTGTGGGGCAAAACCGTTAGTGCCAACATGTCCAAGTGGGCACGTCTACACTAGTCATGGTCCTATTATTCACCCAAACTCTCTTGAACATTCCAGAGTACACTGTGCTAACACTTTTTGTTAAGATCCCTAAATCGAAAAAAATGTCAAACTTTGACGCATTGTTTCTCGAAATCAGTGGCACATACAAACATTTTGTCTAAACCTATAGGTGCATGTGAGGCCCCTCTACAACAACCTCTCTCATATTTTGAATACTTGAAACCATTTTTCCATGGTGAAAGTTTCTTTGATGCCTCAAAAACTATCAAATGTATGCAATGTGAAGTTGCAAGGTAGCCTAATTTTCATTTTATATGTCATGGGTCCGAACCGTCAAACCCAACATGTCCATGTGGCACGTCTACATTGTGCATGGTCTTATTTTACACCCCAACTCTCCCAAAAATTTTGGGCTACATAGTGTTGGTGCTTTCTCTACAAGTGGAGATAGCACAAAGGTAGGGCATGGGTACATGAGATGTCTATGTGCATGGGCACTAGTTGTATTAAGCCCTTAATTTTTAGCATTGAGCTTACAAATTCTCTAGTGGGATGTTTCACAAATTGGAACACTTTTTCTTGGCATATCTATTAAGAAATGGTTTCTTGGCATCCATTTGATGAAATTTTGAACCAAACTATGATGTCATACCTAAAACCATTTGAATAATCTTGATCTTCGCTATGGTGGAAAATTTTTCATCATAATCAATACCTTCCTTCTATGCATATCCCTTAGTGACAAGTTAGGACTTGTATTGGTCAATGCTACCATTTTCCTTATATATTTTAAATATTAAACCCAATCGCATCTAGTATCCTTCTTCTCAAGTGGAAGATCATTAAGTTCATATATTTTTTCCTTAGTAGTATCTAATATTATGCATCCATAGAATGTTTCCAAGGTGGTGACTCATCTTGGTATATTAATTCTACTTTAGAACTCTAGATAACTATACACATTAAATAGTCAAGTATACCTCATGAAATTTTTTATGCATTTTAAGACCCACTAGTAGATGTATTTACAACTGCATCATCTATGGCATTCTTCACTTTGGTTGATACCACTTAGGAAGATTTTGTGCATAGGAGATGAGGGTTGAGGTAATGGAAGATGGAGAAACCGGTTTAATGGAAGAAAAGCCTCTTCTTATGTTTCATCATCCTCATCATCAAGTTCAAGAATTCTTGGTGTTTTACAACCGATAGGTGATGGTGAGGAAGAGTTATAAGGGCAATGATTAAAATGCTATGTAGTATAAAGATAAACACATAGAAATTTTGATATGTGTGCATAACATGCATATATTATAATGTGTTTGTGTTATGGATTGAGCTTATTGAACCATAACATGCTTGCATTATATTTTTAAGAAGAAAGTGCATTATGTTTAATCACCTTCAAAATTCTTAGTGGCCACTTTTTGATCCACTATTTCCATGCACTTATGCATCTATTTAGTATGTTAGTAGGGCCTTGTTTTAGTGTTTGTTAATTTTAAATGAATCAATAGACATTTATTATACATCATACTTTTTTTATATGCAATCCCTCATGTTGGTGTTGTTATGCTCAATTTGTAACATGAGTTTTCTAAATTGGTACTTAATGTTGAAGTTGAACCTCAACACAACTGCTATGTACCACATAGTCAAATTCTTAGACATTTATTGCATCATTTATAATATCCAAAACTTTATTTGAAGAAAATGTTTTATATAAAAAATTCAATATGTGTACCCTTAGTGTGCTCTTATAATATGTTTTTTTCTTTATAATATACATATCTTAAGTGTTTTATGTTAAGGAAGAAACATTTTGGTATTTTGATAGGTTGTTGTTAACTACATTTTTCCTTTTACATTTTGAAATGGGGGGTCAAGATTGAATGAGATGATGGAGACTTAGCCTTGTGACATAGTTAAAACAATTATTAGCTATAATAGCCAGAGGTTTTTTGGTTTTGGCTTTATTATTCTTCACAATCCTCAATCTGATTTTTTCCATACCTGACCCCTACATATTTTTTTGGTGGCTCACAATTTTTAGTGGAGCATCTTTTGACTAGTTTTTGGGGGGCACTAGGGATGAGATGGATTTTGGTTTGGATATTTTGTTCCCTAGAATAGGGCCTTTTAATATCATATTTTGAGACAATAAATTAGATATTTCCTCTATCTCTTTAGACTCTAGTAAGGAATTTGACAATACCATTGTATCATTTTTTAGGGTTTCCAAGATTTTTTCTTTCCCTAAGGACTCTTCTTGTTGGAATGATTCAATAGGCTTAGGGCTAACTAGGAATGCATTTCCCTTTGGGGCTACATTGATTGACTACAAGCCTTCAACACCTTTCTCTTTCGAGATAAGGTTTGCAATTCCAGAGGAATCCTTTTGAGACATAGTTTCCCTTTTATCAAAGGACAATTCCTCTAATATGACCATACTTTTTCAAAAGGTAACAAGAATTGATACCCCATTATTTCCAATCTGCATCATAGGGATTTTTCAGACAATTCTATTATTAATTACTTAGGAATGTCAACCCCTAGTGTGAGGTAAACTAATACCCTCACATCCATGTTTAGCAGAGTTTCATTTCATTTCCTCAATCTTCATTACTTTTCGTAGGTGAGAAATTAGTTGAGAAATGAAATACCAAATTTGGGGGGCACATTCTTGATCGTCACCCATCTAGGATAAGAAAGTGCCAGAATCTCCTCATTTAACTGGTTCAGAAACCATGCCACTACCCTAAAGATGGATTTCCTAATATTCCAAACCCCTTTTAGAAGCACTTCCTCTTGTATTTTATGGTCTCTAAAGAAGACCAAGAATAACCCTTTTTCCAATAATCTACATAGGGAAACTTGACTTCTAATTTTATTTGCCATACATTTACCTTCCATTCATCTAAAAAATTTCTGGCAGGGGATTTATTAATTTCTAATGCGGCCAAAAAGACCGCCACCCTACCAAGTTGACATTCTTCTTCTTAAATGCTATAGCCATTTTAGAATTAGGGGAGGTGAATAATTTTTTTGGGGCGGAAAGAGCACACTTGCGTGCTCCTCCGCTTGCCTGATTTTCCTTGCCACCGCAATCTCTAAGGGTTATGAATTTTGCAGATGTCAGGGGAGCGACAACTAGTTCGCCAACCACAATTTCTTTGAATGTAAGAATAGGGTTATCAGATTTGTTTAGGTTTACTAAATCTACGACATTTTTCTCATTTACTTTATCCTCTGAATCCATTATACCTACGTATTAAATTGAAATACAAGGGTTCCGACATCGATGGAGAGTAAAGGGACAACTACTGGACAAAGCATTAGGGGAGAGGATTCAGTAGTTGTGCATCTTAATTTTGCGCATCTCAAAATCTTACATGGAAATTTCAAATCACCTCCAATTTTTTACAGCAGCTTACTTGACAAGTCCCCTACTTATAACTTTGGTTTTAGGGCCACATCATCAAGTATGATGCCACATCAGCATGCTTTTTGTCAAGGTGTCCAAAAAGGCCCAAAAAGTGAGACCAATACTTGTGCATTCATAGCATGGGTAGTTGAGCGCTGACGTGGCATCACATGATTGGTTGTTTTTTAGATCAAAGGAATACATTTTGTTTAATTATGGGTAGTCAAGTCACAACTATTGGACATTATATAAACAACTACTATCACGACTATTGGACATTATATAAACAACCACTATAACAACTATTGAAACATGCTCAACCACTGGGTCCTCTCCCCTAACACACACATGCAAAGAAAAGTCGAAGTAAATGCATGACTAATACCAAGGGAAACGAGAGAGCCTACTTGGGTTAGAACGCAAACCCTAATGGCCAACAATAATTAAAGCCGAGTTACAAATTTTCACCACCTGTTAGCTCTCAATCCCCATAGATTTCATTAATTTTTTGTTCAATAATTATATGTTTAGAAAACGGTCAAAAAATATTTCCATTTAGTCATAAATTTTGGGAGTATCATGCTCAATTTTTTATTTTTTTAGGATGTGTCCACTTTGAAAAATTAGTAAAAAGGCATATATTCATTAAAAAATTAGCATAAAAATTGGGCATAAACTACATGGTGTTAGTTAATTTATCACTAGAGAAATTTTTTAAATACTAAAAAAAGTTAACTTTTAGGGGTAGCATAAAAGATGTTATGTTATGTTTTATGATAGAAACAAGAGCTCTTTGTGTGCTCCCCCTTTTGAACCCCTTGGCCGCCACCATTTCCCAAAAGATGTTAGTAGTTTGAAAGTAGATTCATAGCACTACAACTCTTGTTCTTGTTGCATCTTCAAATTTTGAATATAAATATCTCCAATTTTTCATCCAAGACCAGTCTTTCCTAATTTCAAAAAACAATGACCACTTAAGACCCTTTTTTGGTCCCCTGTTTCCAATTACTTGCCCATATCTTGTGTATAAATTTTGGTTTGTTTTAAAGAGTTTTCAAACTATAGAATATATTTTTGCTTTGAGTAGCAACATTTACTTTCTAATTTTACGAGTTTTTTTCTTATACACAACATTATAATTTCAAACCCTTAGGAACCTTATGCCATACATATAGTACCAATACCATGCCAAAAGATATGTCCCTAGATTAACATATAAATGAAGTAGAAGCATGAACTAATCACGTAATCGATTAATTAATATTATGTCTGTCAAGTTGTGTGCAAGACTTAGCTACCCCATATTTAATTGGGAATAGATTGTGCTAATCATTAGATTTAATAGAGATTATGCAATACTAAATCACCTTGAGATCAAATAGCAATATAAAAATAAATTCAAGAGCAAAAATATATAAAATACTATTATTCTATTATATGTATCAAAGGTTGTGTAGATGGAAGGAAATAGCTAGAATATATAGCCTTTGGGAGAATAAATTAAAAATATAAGTTTCCCAAAGGAGTTGAATTAGTCCTAAGGGAATAAGTAGTGGACTCAACATAAAGAGCAATTACGTCAAATAAACTCAATTTGAAGATCATGTGAGCTCAACTTGATGTGAAGTGTTTATTATTCTTAAATCTACCTAAGTAAATAAAACTAGATACCTAAGCATAGTTAATATAATAGGTACAATAATTAATTACACCAACAAACACATGTTTACCTATAGTTTTAACTAATTTACTTTATTGTTCGACTCATATATCTAAAATGTCATTTACTTTTAGTGCAAGTTAGCTTATTTTATCATTTGACTTGTAAATAATGACATTTACATTTAATTAATTTTCACATATTTTGAAGTGTAATTTTATTTCTCTTTAATTTTAATATGTTTAGGCTACAATCTCAAGGACCAAGTGCTAAAATTTCTAAGAGGGTGATTCTAAGGAAAATTAGAAGTTATTTTTAAAGTAATAGATCCCATGAGTTTTTAAATTCTTTCTTTAAGTATATTTTAAACAAGAAATAAAGTATTTTTAAAGCAATAGATCTCATGAGTTTTAAGTTCTTTTTAAAGTAATTTTAAGTGAAAATTAAAAAATTTAAATAAGAAATCATGATAATCAAATGGTGATTGAAATTATTAGTTTTTATTAAAAAGTCATACAAATATGATGTCTCTAAATTGGTGGAGGGAACTCTCAACCTCCTCTCCAATACCAATTTAAGTGTTTTAGCTATAAGTATAGGGTAGAAACTATTCTACAAATAAAATGCATCTATGATCATCAAATACAAATGTATGTCCATTAAGCTTGCATCTATATTATGTATGATCAATTTAAAAAGAAGAAATTAAAATATCATTTCATTTCAAATAAATGTGAGCCACACACTAGGTAGCATGTTCCAATAGTTATGATAGGGAAGATAATTTAGTAGTTGAGCATGTTCCAATAAGTATGATAGTATTTGTTGATTTAATGTCCACAATTTAATAGTATCACACGAGTAGTTGTGACTTTGAAGTTGTTAGTGTTGATCATGAGTACTCATAATGGAACAAAATGTATTCCTTAGATCTAAAAAGTGATAAATCATGTGATGCCCACATCGACACATCAATAAAACATGACGTAATGTACAACTATTATAACTTAAAGCACACAAGTACTAGATGATTCGGTAGTTGAACATGTTCCAATACTCATGATAGTATTTGTTGATTTAATGTCCAATAATTTAATAATATTACATTAGTAGTTGTGACTTTAAAGTTGTTAGTGTTGATTATGCGTACTCAAAATGAAATGAAATGTATTCCTTAGATCTAAAAAGTGATAAATCATGTGATGCCACATCGACACACCAATAAAACATGACTTAATGTACAACTATTATAACTTACTGCACAAGTGCTAGTCTACCCTTTTTAAGGAGTCTTTTCCGACAACCCAACAAATAACATGTTGATGTGACATCATATTTGATAATGTGAATCTAAAACCTTTGTTATAAACAAATGCCTTAACAAATAAATCTTTGTGATAAAATAAGAGTAATTTGAAGTTACAGACAAAAAAAAATTAATGTACTCAACTATAAAATCTTCTCCCGATTATATATATATATATTTAAATGATGAAATAACCATTACCATAAATACATTTACCATTAAAAAAAATCTACTTACTAAATCTAAGATACGAGAAAAAAATATCATTTTGATCGTGTAATGTTTTATTTTTGCCATTCCACGGAACTAACCGAGTAACTTCGTTTCTGAATGGACACAATCAGATTCCGCACGTAATCCCTGCTTTAAGCTGTTAACATCGTCTTGAATGATCTAGAAAGCCATCATTAAACCGCCCTGTAGTACTGCTACGTCTAATTAAAATCATTTCTTTCTCTCCGCCTGCGTCTAATCGTGATGGTGCCTAGTGCGCGTATCATTTAATCTACAAAGCTATCATATATTAATGATGGAGCAGGTATGACGCCGACCAGTGAACAAAAAAGTCGTCGACTAAATCAAATATTGTAATACACACTTACGCTAAAATAATAAAAGCAGCTTCTACGGTACTGCCTACAAACGCGGCTAGTCCATGGTTGGGTGGAAGGTTGCGTCACAGGTCGCGCTTACAAGTATTGGCCTTCTGCACCATTATTCATCATCTCTGTAACAAAAATGACTTGGAAAGCATTCGTCCTTCTGTTGTTGTTCTACTTTTGTGTAACCAATGCCGCCGAATGCCCAATCAATCTCGACTATGTCACTAAAATGCCGTGGAATACATCCTACTGCCAGTCCATTCAAACTGCCGCCCAACTGGAAAATTGTCGGACCACACTGAGAACTGTGATTGGTGTGGGGCTTGCTCAATTTCTGCGAGAAAAATCCATTTTCGAACTTCCTGATTATGCCTCTGCTGTTGCCTGCTTCAGCAGATTTCAACAGAGGCTCACATCTATGGGCCTTCCTTCAAATTTGGTTCAGCTCTGTTTCAACGATACATCAGAGTATGTCTCAAGCCTCCATCTGTGCGGAGGCATACAGACGAAACAAGACTGGGTTGAAAAAATCGGATCGACTTCGTTGGACACCGCCTGCAAAGGCGATCTCTCTGGTGTCTCTGCATACGGTGCCTGCTATGCCAGCGGGGAAACCGTTCACAGGCAGTTAACAGACATGATAAAAAACATTTCAGAAAAAATGAGTCGAAAATGTTACTATTTCACATGCCTGTACGCCGCGGGCGTGGCGAATGAATTTGGGCCCATGACTACCCAGGCAGCTAAATGTATTCTCCGCGTGCCATTTCTGCACGAGAAGCCCAAGCGGAGGATTTTGTTCTATGGTAGTACAGGCGCTGCCATTGGGTTCCTCCTGCTCTCTGGTATAGGCCTCGGTTACTGTTTGTGGGTGAGGATGAAGGGCAAGGCGGAGCACAGTTATTTTGTGAGGAGCAACAGGAATCTCCTAAAAGACACTGCGAAGCCCAACATGGGCGCGGTTTGGTTCAACATTCGACAGATCAGGGACGCCACGGGCAATTTCAGCACGGCCAATGTGGTCGGCCAGGGCAGTTTCGGAACAGTGTATAAGGGCGTTCTCACCGACGGTCGCCCGATCGCGGTTAAGAGGATCACAAATTGCACAGCGGAAGGAGAAACCGAATTCATAAACGAGGTGGAGATCATCAACAGCATTAGGCACCGGAATTTGGTGGCTCTGAGAGGCTTCTGCGTTTCCAGTGACGACAAAGAGGGGCGCCAGAGATTTTTGATTTATGATTTCATGGCTAATGGCAGCCTCGATGAACACATTTTTGGAGGCTGCAATGATAACAGGGCTCCCCTGAATTGGGAGCAGCGGAAGAACATCACCCTCGGCACGGCAAAGGGCTTGTGTTACCTGCATTACGGGGTGCAGCCAGCAATTTATCACCGAGATATCAAAGCTACTAATATTCTGCTGGACGATGAAATGAATGCCTGTGTTGCGGATTTTGGGCTTGCCCGGATAACCACACAAGGCCAGTCACATCTCACCACAAGAATAGCAGGTACCCATGGCTACTTAGCCCCTGAATATGCCCTCTACGGGCAACTTACGGACCGGAGTGATGTCTACAGCTTTGGCGTGGTGTTGCTCGAGATCATGAGCGGTAGAAAAGCTTTGGATACTTCAGCTGAAGAATTTCTTATAACGGATTGGGCGTGGAAGCTTGTCAAGGCAGGTAAAACTTCCAAGGTTATAGATAGCAGAATCCGGGAGGACGGACCCCAGAGCATAATGGAGAGATTTGTTATGGTGGGCATTCTTTGTTCCCATATAATGGTGGCATTCAGACCCAGCATGGTGGAGGCATTGAAGATGCTGGAAGGGGAGGCTCAGATTCCAGAAATCCCAGACAGGCCTCTGCCTCTCACACATCAAGGATCTTTTGCTCATGAACACGGCTACGGTGACTCTTCTGTCTCAGATTCACTACCGTCTTTCAGTTCATTTACCATTATACGGTGACCATATACGCCTGTATTTTCTGGTACATTGTATTTTAATGCCGACTCCACAGTAAGGTCTTTGTCGTGACTGCGTACTGCGCAGGCAAACAGCTGTAAATAAGTTAGAATTAAGCTAAATAGGTTTTGGATAATGGGTCGGTCTTGTCAGAAGCTAATTTTGTTCTGATCTGGAGGCTTTTATGGTTTGAAAATTTCGCGTCTGTTGAAAAGCTTTTTTTTGTGGGTGTTGTCCACATGCTGCATTTGAAATGGTGTGTAAAGACCATGTGGGAGATGTGACGTTAAGTAGTTGCAGTACGAGTGAATTCTTAAATGCTCTCCACTTCTGAACCGCCACTTTTGTTGACGCTTCAGTATCTTTTAAATATAATGAAAGATTGTCGTAATTTAGAATTTTGTTTCTAAGGGTGTTGGAGATTTGAATAATAAGAATTTAATAATTTGGAGGAGGCATTTCATTAAGGAAAAAAGTTAAAAGAAGAGTGTCACTCTTTTTTAAGCATTTGAGAAGGAGAGCTTTCATTTGGTTTGTGTTAACATATGGTAAAATTTAATATAGTGATTTTTCTTCTTTTTTTCAAGTAAAAGTGTAAATTAGATTTATCTTCTCTTTGCTAACAATCTTATGTGAATTGTTATTGTCAAGAAACACCCTACCTCATGATATGTTCTATTATAAATAAACTACTACTTGTGAAGAGTCATGCAATATGAGGCAGTTGAATCAATCAATTATGAGTCACTAGTAGCAATGTTAAAACAAATTAATAAAACATCACTATCATTATTGAAAGATTTTTTAGTACAAGAATCAACATTATTTTTTTGTTTCTACATTCCTTATTTAAATATTTATGTTTCTTAAAGTTCCAACATTTGAGCCTACTCTTTCTAGGGTTGTAAGTTCATCTCAGACCTATCCTTATCCTTTTTTTAATACCATCGTTTTCCTTGGGTCTACCCTAAACATAAAGTGCATCCTTTGAATCCTCATCCATGAATTTCTTCATTTCTTCACTAAACAAAGTAGCAACAAGGGAATCCATGTTAGACTATGTAGCATAGTCACTAATTGCAATAATTATGTTTTCAATGATTTGGAAAAAGAATAAAACAAAAGAAAATATACATCTCTATCATTTTCCCTAATCTTAACATCAACATATCATAGTTGACTCAAAATAAGATCAAAAGTATTCAAATTCTTGAAAAAATCAAGTTTTCTTAACTTTTCATCAATACAATTTTATTTTCAAATATAAACTATTAATGACGCTTGATTTAATAATTTTCACCTATCATTTTCCAAAAAATTGTATGTATTAGTTAGTTTCCTTCGAAACATTTAGAAGAATAGAGGCAAAGACACACATAGGATTCTTTGTACTTCCTTGTCATTTTTTTCTAGTCTTCATCTAATACACAAACATTTGTTTGTCTTCCTCTAATAAACAATAAACAAACTACAATAAAAATCTATTTTACTTGTAAAAGCATAGAAGAAGGAAAAGGAGATCATTTTTTTTGACAACCAGAGAAGATTAAATGATATAAGTGAAGAGGAGTTTTTGAGTTGTGAAGATTAGATTTTGAGCTATATTTTGGTACAGTATCGTTAAAGACAATAGTTAATATGGTTGTGTCATATTTGGTGTTGGTTCATGCATATGTATATGGTTTTGTTTGAAGTTATATGTTGGCATCTTGGTTTGTATGGTCATGTCCTCTACAATTTCTAAGTTGAAACTTGCAATCTACAATGTGTAGAGAAGGGGTAGCTATTAGCTATTTAGAGGATCTACCTTAGTAAGATCTCTTAGTTGACTTAACAATAAGGTTGGAAATTCTTAGGTGTATGAAACTCCGAGTGCTTAAGAAGATCAAAGTGTGCATTACAATGGAAGTGAGGTGATGAACGTTTAACAACTCCTAATTTTTTGTATAGCTTATGTGTGCTCCTAGATACTTGATTGTGTTTAATAAAAATTAAAAATTATTTTTATAAACCAGCTCTTCTTGTTTCTTACAAGTGGATGCAAATTAGGCTTTGCAAGGAATAAAAAGGAAGTGTTTTGTATGAAAAAATCTAAATTCAATCAAACACCATATAAAAATTCTAACAAATGACTATAAGAATCATCTTGAGTAAACATGTAAAAATATGATTTCATTAAACATGTAAGTATATGATATCCAATACTTATATTTTATATTTTTGCACAATTTCCCATAATTTCTTAACACGTTTAAGTGAAGCATAAATTAAATTAATAAATTAAAAAAAGTTTATGGCCATATTGGACTTGTCTGTCACTGATGACGAAGCATCAGACAAGTGGCGTCGTCTAAGCTTCTTGTCGGGACCGCGTACCGCGCAGGGCAAACAGCTTTACATTATACGGAATATTTGGGCGGTCCTGTGAAAGGCTTATTTTGTTCTGATGTGAAAGCTTGTATGGTTTGAAATTTTGGCATTGGAAAATATTTGTATGGAGTGTCGTCCACATGGTGGATTTGGAAGGGTGCGTAAAGGCCATGTGGAAGACGTCCGTTCAGTAGTTGTAGTAGGAGCGAATCCTTAAATGCCCTCCACGCCATTTGTTTGGCTCTCCAACGTCTGCTATAAGCATACATTCCTTAAATGTTCGGTTTGTCTGGTCAATACCTACCAAAGAATCTTACAATCTTCTATACCGTGTCCTTAACTAGCAATCGCACTTTGGTCTGCAATGGGTACGCCGAAGAGGTGTGTGAAAGGTCGATTAGGAAAAGAAATGGTTGTTTTTGTTTTTTTTTGGTGCATATATTTGTGTAATAAATGAGATCAATTAATAGTTATTTTAAAATTATTATTATTATTATTATTATTTTTGTTAACAACAAGGGTATTCCCTTAAGCTGTAGTTTATCATGGTTTTATTTTGGCAAAGAATCTAGGGGTCTCCAAATTTTGGTTGGAAGGGGACTCGCTTAATATAATTAACTGTCTTTTGAGGAAGTGCCCGCCATCGTGGTCTATCGCTCATCTTATTAATAATTCTCTCTCAATTATTAATACCTTTGAGGAGATTAGAATATCTCATGTATTTAGAGAAGCTAACATGTTCGCTGACGGTTTTGCAAACTTGGGAGTGGTGGCTAAATATGATTGGGATGCTTTTGAATCATTACCAGTCAATCTTAAATCAATTTCCAATGATGACTAGGTGGCATGCTTTTAAGGTAGTTGAAATGGGGGTTAGGTTCTTCATTATTTTTTTGAGTTGGCTTTGGCACAATGAACCTTGGCCCTACCCATTTCATAATTACAATTTTGGGGTCTGTAACATTATGGCTTGGCAGCGTAGGTAGGGATGTACTTTGAATGATATGATCACACATTTTGTGGGTATTACTTGTGTGGTTTTGTGGTTAGCAAGGCATATTTTGTTTCTGCAAAATTTATTGGTGTTGTTGGGCTCCTGCTCTTTTCATGTTGCCATGGGTGGAGCTCACAGCAGGGTTGAACCAAGCTCATGTGAGGAATTCCAAAGCAATAAAATAGTATGGGAGCTTTTGGAAAAGGGTGGGGTAACATAGTATATGCAAAGAATTCAAGGCCCTAATCTTGATGCTACAGAGTGTTTTTTTAAAGGTTGGGATGGTAGGAATTTGTGGTATAAAGGGGTGGAATTCAATATTGATGAGGATTTCATTGCAGAAGTCACTGGGCTTTCAGCTTCTTGGAGGAAATTCTATTATGATAGAGCTGCTGCGAAGAAAGCCTTTGCTAATTTTTTCAAGTTTGATGAAAAGAAGAAGCTGCATGAGGTTGGGAGTGGTGGGTATGCCCATAAGTCTCTTAAGCCGTTGTGGAAGGACCTTGTACTAGCAATTATGCATTTTTTTACTCTGGAAGGTAGGTTCTCTATCGTTTACAGTTATCACTCCATGTTGTTAAACCACTTTCGTCATAAGGTGTTGGTCTCTTTTCCTTTTTACTTTTTATTGTTGATGGAAAGCAGTATAAAGGACCGCCGCAAAAACCCTAAGAAGGTCGTTGTACACAAGGGGCTTATGAGTCTTTTGTTTGAACACATTAAGCTCAAATTAATTCATGTTTCTCCTAAAACCCCGAGCAAAAAAGGGGTTAAGAATTCTAGTTATGAGACAGGGGATTCTATTGGTGAATGGGAAGGCAGTTTTGAGGAAGTTGACTCAGATTTTGATGATATGTTTGTGGATGATGGTGGGTTTGAGGATGCTTATGAAGCTTTCGAAGTGTGGTCCAAGGGTTACGAAATGGATATTGATTTGAGGGATGCCATGGTGCAACAGGGTAAAAAGATCTCTAAAGGGAAATCTAAATGTCTCAGGAAAGACAAATCGTCTGCCAAGCATAAAGTGGAATTGGTGAAAGATGTGGATACTCCTAGTTCAGGTGTAAAGCCTATTCCGAGTCCTAGGAAGGTTGGCGTGGTGGATAATTCCCTTGTGACTGGTGCTAAGGGTCCTAATATTGTGGGGGTTGAAATTAATACTCTAATTGGTGATTTCAACCCTAGTATGGATGATAAGCTGCCTAGGTTTATGCCTATGGAGGTGCAGGGGATACAGAGTGTTGACCCTAACTTGGATCCCCATGTCTCTCATGCTAGCCTGTTGTAGGATAAAGAGAAGTTTGTGAAGATGGAGCAATTGGAAGCATTGGCTGACCTGACAAGCATAGGGTAAAGGTGGAGGTGGTCAAGGTCGAAGATTCCCCTATTGAAGAGGAAGAGGAGCAAAAACAAGAGCGCAGCTTGATGTCACTAATCACAATTTGGAGCCGAAAGAAGTGCCTTCTATTAACTGGGATGAGGTAAATATGGGTTTATTTTGCAAAATGGTTGAGGACGGGACGAGGAATTTGCTCTCTAGTGAAATGGTTATTTTTAGAGGTGAAGGAGCTTAATGTCCAAGTGAAGAACTGGCAAGAGGTCTGTGTGGCTATGATCTAGTGTAATCAGAAGGAATGGGCTATAAAAAGGTAAGGTAAAATCTGTGAATGTTATGCTGGATAAGTTAGTTGTTGATGCTAACTGCCTAGGAGTTACTCATGAGGAGAGAATTTCCTCTTTGGAAATGATGGTTAGTAAATTTGTAGAGGAGAGATTTGTTAGAATTGAGGACAGAATTGGAAAGTTTTTTGAGGATTTGAAAACCATGGACAACATAAGTAACAACTCTTTGAAGTCAACTACTAAGGAAGGGCCTTGTGGTTTTAAATGAGAAAGCCCTCAATTGGACTGGAAAACCCTTGGAGTTGGGGGAAATTGAGAAAGCAGTTGCTGATTGAAAACTTCTGATTTTTGGCCTTGGTAATTTTGTCAAACACTTTGCATATAAGGGTCATTGACTGATATAATATTTCAGTTTGTTATAATGACACTTTTCTTCACTTAGTATCAATAAGGATGCTTGCAAATGACTCTAAATTGTCTAAACAATGACCTAAAATGAATGTGCAACTTATTTTGAAAATATTGAATGCATATATGAGTTCTAATCATGAAAAATGATCACCTACAGCCAACTGGTATTTCTACAAATAGTTGGTATGCAAACTAACAAGCTAACTACAAATGATATAGGATTGCTCAATGACAACTACAAATGACCAGCAAATTAATATCTCCTATTACAACACAATGATCCAATACAATGCTCATCAATAAGCCAAGACTCTTGGCATTTGCATTGATTACAAAATATGATGATTGTTGGTAAAGAAATATGCACCTACAACTACAACTCTAAACTTTCCCATATGCAATAAAATTATGAACTACTAATAGTGGAACCTGATTGAATGTTGAAGCCCTTGATGATAGATGAAGTAGCAATCAAATTCCAAGCAAAATGAACTCCTCTTAGGCCCAATCGATGCTTTCACCTAGCTACCCCTGTTCTTGCCTGGCAATACTTTAGATAAATAAATATAGCCTCTAATCTCCTCGAATTTGTCCTTGAAATGATTGTCACGGCTATAGCAATTGAATGCAACAATACCCAGAACCAAAGGACACCTCTAAGTGAAGATATGAACAAAAATATGCTTCCAATGATGCCCCAGCAGCAGTATATCAGACTTCTAAATAAATTGTAGATGTTGCAAATTACCTTCAAAATGCATGAAACATCATCTCCATTCACTATAGAATCTAGTGATGCAACCTTCTTGGAGAATCAATTCCAAATGAAGAAGATATAAGCAAAATCGTGGCTTCAACTAGCTGGCATGATGGACTGTAAATTTATATCAGAATTCTGGAAATGACTGAATGACCTCCTCAATGCAAATTTGTTGAAGACTATGAACTCCAAAATGTCTCCAAAGCAAACACCAATCGATATCATACAAAACTTGGCCAAAGGCCACCAAGTTTTAACCAATGAAGCACAAATGAAAGTCTGAAGTAACTTTCTCCCAGCTGCAATAATTCAAGTGATATTTCACACCCTCAAAATTGCATACCAATTGAGATTTTTCGTTCTCAATGGCCAATTGTGACTACTGCAAAAACCTTAAGCTCCATAATGCACATCAACAACAACAACAAATTTGGATAATGAGAATGAAGCCCATGATGTCTATTTATACTTTTTCCTCAAGAGGTCGGCCTCCTTCTAGAACTTTCCCAAGTCACCTTCTAGAAGGAATATTATAATATTATTCTATTTTATTATTTTGCACTTTATAATAAAATAATTATTCATAACATAAAGTGCAAACATAACATTACTTTATAATATGAGGTTTCTAAAAATAGAAACATATGAAGAAATCATTAGAACACCTCCATATGTAGACTGAATCATGAAACGAGCCAACCAATCAACTGGGTATCTGCCAAATGACCCTCTTATCAAGCTCCATTAGCCTACGAGGATCAGGAATAGGCTAATTCCTCTAAACTCCATCGCTCAAGAAAAAGGGGACATTACAGTCCGCCCTCCCTGAAATTGCTTGTCCCCAAGCAATCTCAGCAACAAGTACAAATCTCCTCTACCTGGATCACAAGTGAAGATCTGTGTAATGTCCCAAACATCACCAAACAAATCTTGTAGCACAAGCACAACTTGCTGATCCAACTCAATAGCCGATGTAAACCATGCCAAATATGAATGTGCAATGAAAACCCAAGTAAGACAGCCATCGATCAATGAAGAATCTAAAAAGATAAAGTCACCAACCAACAAGTAGATAGCTTCCCTATCATATGTCATAGGTAACCAATCCAAAGATGGGTTGTAGATACCTTCATTACTCTCCAAGAACAACTCTTGAGTGGCTAATCCACTAAGAGTGTCATCTCCAACAACATCATCCTCCACAAAAGAATCAACCTTCACAACACATGAAGAAACTTCAAATTTCCCCAAGTCCTTCGATTGACCAAGCTTATCATCTTCATCACTAACATTAGAACATAGGACAAAATTATCCTTCATTTGAATGAGGAGTCTGTTGAAAAATGAGGTGTTTTCTTAGCTTAATACTCTGTAAAACTTTAATATTGCTGATCTAAGTAAGTCTTTTCTTTGTTATATATATTCTTTGTGGGTGATTATCTTGATTAATCTATTTTACTGTTGTAGAATGTAGAGAGAAGTTGATAGAAGAACTAGACAGGATATTAGAAAGATCACACAAGATATACCATGGAAAAACCCTTTCGGGAAAAAACTCCACCAAGAATTATTCTATTATTCAATCTTTGAATTACAATAGCTCCAATTCTTGCTTGAGAATGCTTCTTCTGTCTTTACCAATCTTCTTCAAACCTGCAATAACCATTATGAAAACTCTATTCAACTTGAATGAGATATAGAGATAATATGCAACCTTGTAATCTCCAAAATGGTGATAATTACAATGCATAAGCTAAAGCCCTTAAAAAGGTACACCATATTCCTTCAAGTTGAGTTATTCAGTGAAGACTAAAGATTACAACATGTGCTTCATGCATTTGGGCGTCCCAAACTGAAGCTACAACTTCTCCTTCACTTTGGTGATAATTCCAAAGCTCTTCCTCAAAGTTGGCACCCATAAGTAAAGCTACTTAACTGAGCCTTCAAAAATATCTTATCATGCATGAGAGGTAAATCAAATAAAGCATCTTGGGAGCCCAAGTTGGCTTCAAGTGCTTTATAGTACTAAAACATTTACTCAACACCATTCCCAAAGAATGGTCATCCCTTGTTAACTGGAGGTAGTCCCTGTTATCTGTCATACAACTCAATGTTATTAGCCATGCATTACAAGTTAACTGAAGCTAACTACATGCAGCTCAAAATAACCAACATGCATGCAACATGCACTTGCATGCAATTGAAGATAACTGAACTTAACTGAACTGAACTGAACTGAACTGAACTTAACTGATTTGAACTGAACTTAATTGAACTTCAAGCATGCAAACATCAAATCCTAACTCCTAGGATATTTTTATGCATTCAGAAGTGTTAACTGTTACTCCGTATAGTTAACTGGACATAAGGTGAGTTTCACCTTACCATGTGAGTGTCCCATGTGTCCCTATTATTTAGGAACTCACTATGGACGCCCTCACATGCTTCTTACATTTATAATTAATTACAAATATCAATAATTATGATTATTTCATCAAAAATTAATCTCATCCTAATCTTAGTGTTGTTGAACACATTCCAAGAATCTAGGAGATACATGAAATAATTAATGTTTAGGATTTGCAATTAAATGGCATCCTATTTCCAACAAAGTCTTATAATGTGATCTATCCCTTTTTGTCTTGCCATGTTGGAAAGATTGAATTTTTCTTTCACATCTTGAAGATTTTTCCTTGCATTTGCAGCCACTAATCTAGCCTTCTTGGCCTCAACCATTCTTCATTCAACATTTTAGACCTTTTAATCTCTTCAATGCCAAAGTACACAAAATTAGTTCTCTTGATATCTTCATGTCCACTAATGAGTGTAGGGCTGACATCAAGAGATGATATCATATCCTTAGCTTCTACATGAACACAAGCTTGCTTTTCATAAGAATCATGATGCACTAGGTTGCTGTCCTCAAACCAATCTGTGATGACATCATACCATTATAGAATGCCTCCATCATCATGTGAAAATAAAACACTAGTGGCTGCTCCACTAAGTAGAGGATCAAATTCCACATCCTCCTTAACATCTTGTGCCTCCAATAGACTTCCATATGAATGAACAACATTCATTGAACTACTATCATGAGAAGAAGGAGCAATGCTAAACTCGCCTATTGAAGCATCACAAAAAACCATATCCTCAAGTGGCTGCTCCAAAGCAACTGATTTGTCTTCAAACACCTCTTGCTCTTCTTCATCCTTGAAGTCATCCAGAAGTGTCATGTGTCCATCTTCTTCCTCTTTGTTGGTCTGATTTTTGTTCTCCATAAGATCAGCTGTATGCTGGTTATCAACTGCTGCAAACTCATTGTAGAGGTTTCTAGACACCTCACTAGTAGAAACCTCTTGTTCTTCCTCCTTTTCATTTTGTGTTGTAGACTTCTTAGAAATGGAAGTCATAAATCGAGAGAAACTGCCTCTAGTTGCAGGGTCTCTAAGTAATTTACTTATTTCTTTGAACTCTTTCAAAAGCTTATTCATACTTTTGTCCCACTACTTCTGAGTACTTGAAGTAGCCATGGTGCTTTCTGAACTGCAGCTGAAACTCACCCAAAAGGATGGCAGGAATATGGCTCTGATACCACTGTAATGACCCTGCTCAAATCTGATTGAAAACTTCTTATTTTTGGCCTTGGTAATTTTGTCACACACTTTGCATACAAGGGTCATATGACTGATATAACATTTTAGTTTGTTATAATGACACTTTTCTTCACTTAGTATCAATAAGGATGCTTGCAAATGACTTGAAATTGTCTAAACAATGACCTAACATGAATGTGCAACTTATTTTGACAATATTGAATGCATATATGAGTTCTAATCATGAAAAATGATCACCTATAGCCAACTGGTATTTCTACAAACAGTTGGTATGCAAACTAACAAGCTAACTACAAATGATATAGGATTGCTCAATGACAACTACAAATGACCAGCAAATTAATATCTCTTATTACAACACAATGATCCAATACAATGCACATCAATAAGCCAAGACTCTTGGCATTTGCATTTATTACAAAATATGATGATTGCTAGTAAAGAAATATGCACCTACAGCTGCAACTCTAAACTTTCCCATATGCAATAAAATTATGAACTACTAATAGTGGAACCTGATTGAATGTTGAAGCCCTTGATGATAGATGAAGTAGCAATCAAATTCCAAGCAAAATGAACTCCTCTTAGGCCCAATCGATGCTTTCACCCAACCACCCCTGTTCTTGCCTTGTAATACTTTAGATAGATAAATACAGCCTCTAATCTCCTCAAATTTGTCCTTGAAATGATTGTCGCGGCGATAGCAATTGAGTGCAACAATACCCAGAACCAAAGGACACCTCTAAGTGAAGATATGAACAAAAATATGCTTCTAATGATGCCCCAGCAGTAGTATATCAGACTTCTAAATAAATTGTAGATGTTGCAAATCACCTTCAAAATGCATGAAACATCATCTCCATTCACTATAGAATCTAGTGATGCAACCTTCTTGGAGAATAAATTCCAAATGAAGAAGATGTAAGCAAAATCGTGGCTTCAACTAGCTGGTATGATGGATTGTAAATTTATATCAGAATTCTGGAAATGACTGAATGACCTCCTCAATGCAAATTTGTTGAAGACTATGAACTCCAAAATGTCTCCAAAGCAAACACTAATCGATATCATACAAAACTTGGCCAAAGGCCACCAAGTTTTAACCAATGAAGCACAAATGAAAGTCTGAAGTAACTTTCTCCCAGCTGCAATAATTCAAGTGATATTTCACACCTTCAAAATTGCCTACCAATTGAGAGTTTTCGTTCTCAATGGCCAATTGTGACTACTGCAGAAACCCTAGGCTCCACAATGCACATCAACAACAAACATCAACATCAACAACAACAAATTTGGATAATGAGAATGAAGCCCATGACGTCTATTTATACTTTTTCCTCAATAGGTTGGCCTCCTTCTAGAACTTTCCCAATTCACCTTCTAGAAGGAATATTATAATATTATTCTATTTTATTATTTTGCACTTTATAATAAAATAATTATTCATAACATAAAGTGCAAACATAACATTACTTTATAATATGAGGTTTCTAGAAATAGAAACACATCAAGAAATCATTAGAACACCTCCATATGTAGACTGAATCATGAAACGAGCCAACCAATCAACTGGGTATCTGCCAAACGACCCTCTTATCAAGCTCCATTAGCCTATGAGGATCAGGAATAGGCTAATTCCTCTAAACTCCATCGCTCAAGAAAAAGGGGACATTACATGTTTTCTATTGTTGGTATGCTGATGGGTTTCTTTGGTTTTATCTATTGTTAGCATTTTGGTTTTTTGGGCTGCTGCTTTTTATTGCTTAGGCTTTAGTGCAACTTTTTGTCATTGTAAAGGGTTTTGGGGCCCCTTCAAAACCTGCTTTTCCTTATCAAAAATAAGGGTATCCTCGCGACCCACCCAATAGCCCAACAACCCGTATCTTGGGTACCTAGGGCAAGACTAGTCCCCTGCGGGGGGGACCCAACAGCTAGCAAGCTAGTCCCAACCGGGTAAACCTGGGAGCATAGTTGAACCAAAAACCAATGGGAAGAAAACCCACGGTCCAAGCCAACTCCGCTACCTGTGTCGAATATTATTATTATTATTATTATTATTATTATTATTATTATTATTAATTTTATTTTATATAAATTTTTTATTTTATGTATTACATATAATTTTCTTTTTCCTAATCTATCCAAAAATCAATTAAATTATGAGATTTTTTATAAATTATTTTTATTTGATTAATATAGAAATATATTAATTATTAATTTCAATAATTTCATATTTATATTTAATATTTTGTATTATAGGATATAATATATAGTAATAATATAATTTATATATAATATTTTATATAGTAATAAATATAATTATACTATATATAATTTAATTTGTATTATATAAAATATATAATATATTATTTATATTTTGTATTAAATAAGAATATAATAATTATTAATTAATAATCATAAAATATTTATTTATATATTGAATAGTTTTGTTAAAATTTAAATGTGCTCATTATTAGGATCTTGGCCATAATTTTCATTTTAACAAGTGATGCAAACATCGAGTTTCTAATAGAGAGCGTGATGCATGTTGATTTAGAGGAGAAAGCGGATAAAAAAGTAGTGACCAAACTTAGAATTTCAACTGTTAGGACTGATAAAAATTTTAAAAAATGAAATAAAAAAACTAAAAAATAAAAAAGGAAGTTGAAAGCAAAACATGATGTCCTACAATGTTGAAAGATTTGCAATGCCAGACTTGGATAAGCAAATCACTTGAAACTATATAAATAAATTGAGAAGTTGAAAAAAAACCTCACAATTAACACATTTGCATTTAGAGATAGAATCCACCCAAAGTTTTTAGATTATTGTGTCAATTATGCCATCAAAAACAATAAAAATTATGTAGTTGAAAAAAAGTAGTTAGATAATACTTGCTCATTTGTCGAAGTTATCAAAATATACAATGTTTGTAAGACATCATTACATTTGAGTCTCCTATTCTTGTGACTTGATATTAATATTAGTCACTAGTAAAGCAATTCTCATGTATGCTTAAATGAGTGTATTTATAATTACCTAGAGTCTAGTCTAACATATAAACAAAAATATTTTGTTTCTATCAACTTGTAATTTTTGTTTGATGCATCTTGCTCTGTTAATATTATTAATCATTTTTAAATGAGACGATCTTAGTAATAATCAAGTTAATAATTCAGTTAAAAAATATTTGTCATATCTTAATAGTTATAATTTATAAATTATTATTAAATATAATTAAATTAGGTTCAGATTTATTATTTGATAAGTTGTTATTTATTATAAATGTTATATATTATATTTTATATAAAGACAAATTACAATATATTTTTAGTAAAAAATATATGCAATTTTTTGAATTAATGTTTTAGATTATGCTATTGTAAAAAATAAAAAAATAAAAAAAAATAAAATTATGTTTTATGAGTGTAAGCATTATTTCTTTAGGTTCTCCTCTAAAAATGATGTACATTAAGTTTTTCTATATGAGTATAGGAGTAAGGTATTAAGTATTACATTGTATTTCTAATTTGATTATACATGCTCTACTTTTATTTTATCTTATTAAAAATAAACATGTAACGAGTTAATATTTTGTTTTTAGTCTGTATTTAAAGGTTAGAACTTTCATTTTCATTTAAGTCGGTTAAATTTAGTAAATATCAAAATATGTGATAGGTTTGGACAAACCTTTTATAATATGATGTTGTACATACTTTTCAAAATGTTGTTTTTTGCCAGTTCAAGCTACAAAACAGTAACTTTAGGGAAATGCATTAATTAGGAATATATGGAAACATGTGCATGGATAGACAACTAATTTAATTTACATATAAACTTCAAGCATAATTTGTTTGGTACTAAGATGCATGCTAAAAATATAAAAAATGGCCTTAGTCCAATTGGTAAAGTGGAGGGACATAATGGGATTTTAAAGTCCTTCATGTCATAAGGGACCTGCGATTTATGGTTCGTTTGGCTGCCCATGATAGAAGCTTCAAAATTCAAGCTGAAATGAATGATTTTAACCATGCCACTATACAAAAACCATAGTTTAGTACCAAGCTTTCCCTGTTGCCTTGACTGCCTTATCCTGGAAGTTAGCTAGAGAAAAACCAAAGATTAGAAAAATAAAACAAAATATAATAACAAACAACACTAATTTATCACATTTCAGAAATCTTGAATTGTTTTGAGGAAACTCATATCTACGTTAGAATATACTTCAAACAGTCACGGTCAAAGGACCTATGGAAACTAAAGACTTTCAATCTTTGCCCCAAAATTTCATGGAGGACATAACCTTGAAATTTTGATCATTAAGAACTGATGTCTGAGTCACTTATACTTTATGATCCTCACTTACCTTGGCGAGAGCATTGAGAGGGGATTGATAATCTTTCTGTAATATGCAACTTTCTATCTCTTATTTGTGTTGTTTTTTTCAATTTGCATCTCACTCTGTGACAGGAAATTTATCACTCCATGTGATGGAATTCATTCTAAATGGAATATTCATTTTTCAAAGGAATAGAACTTCCTTGAACTTGGCTTCTAAACTTAATAGATAGACAAACAGAAACAACCATTATGACTGGCAACAACCATTTTGGAGATCTGGCTGTGTTTGATAATCCTATTACTCTTGACAACAATCTTCACTCTCCTCTTGTGGGAAGAGCTCAGGGCTTTTATTTCTATGACATGAAGAATACATTCAATTCTTGGCTTGGCTTCACATTTTTGTTGAATTCATCAGATTCTAAGGGCACCATCACCTTAAATGGAGAAGATCCAATTCAGGTTAAGTACAAAGATATATCTGTTGTGGGAGGTATTGGGGATTTCTTAATGGCAAGAGGAATTACAACCATTGACACTGATGCCTATGAAGGAGATGCTTATTTTTGTCTAAGGGTAAATATCACACTGTATGAGTGTTACTAATCATGTTTTTAAGTGTTTTATCATGTATTTAATAAAGTCTGATGGGGACCAACTCTTATGCCATCATATTTTGTAAAGATTGTGAAATGTTCTTTTTGTGATTTTATTTTTGTTAATATTATGGACTATTTCTACTCTTTTGGGTATTAAATATTCCAGTTAGTGAAATTATATTGATGAAAATATTTAGTTAATGAAAAGATTATCAAGAATCAATTCGTATCTGATAAAAAACAAAAACAAAATTTATTGAAATTTATTCAATTATATTTCTTACTTGTAATAAATTTGTATCAATTAAATATTTATATTTGTAAAAGTAAGAAATTTATAACAATTAAATATTTACAAAAAATTATTCAATTACATTTCTTGTAAGAAATTTGTATCAATTAAATATTTATATTTTTATAAATTTATTCAATTTTTTTAAAACAATAAAATTTGATAATTAAAAATAAATTATGCATAGAAAATTATAGGAATTTTTAATGGATTTGAAATGTTTTATATAGAATGTATAAAATAATATAAATAAATAGCAATTTTTTGCATAGGTTTTGGGGTTTAAATGAAATAACTACAACAATTTTTAACTAGAATCGATTTGCTAATGACATATGGAGGGATAGCAGAAGAGGGCACATGGAAATGACCTAGTTTTCACTCTACTAATGTGTTTGACTGTCATTTGACCTTTTAAAACTCCCTACATAGGCTCCCATTTGGCCTTTAAAAAATGACAGTGAAAAAAGGAAAACTAAAATTGGCAAAAATAATAAATGTTAAATCAATATATTTAATAGAACTTGTCCATTTTTATGCACCATTGGAATATATGGATGAGACACATTTTGATCCAGCCAAATATTTTCCTTCTCACTCATGCTTAAGCAACAGGGCATCAATATTTTTCTGCCACTCACTTTGTTCTACACCACTCTTTTTTGTTGCCAACTATTATTTTTGTTGTCATATTTTTGACACCTTTAATTTGCAATGACATTTGTTAAAATATATTGCTCTATCTACATGGCATTGTATTTGTTGTAACTATTAGACATTGTAAAAATGTTATTTTGTATTTGTACAGTCGTAAAATTGCACCCCTTGCAATTTCTCATACATTTTTGTGTTTTCCTTAGTGTCCACTTCCTTAGCATCTTCTGCAAGCTCATTTTAGCCCTTGCATCAACCTTTATTCCTCTTAGGATGGTCAAAGGCACCCCTTTCCAGTAGCTACCTTTGTGTGTCCCTTTGAATCAAACCTTGTGCTTTTCTTGTTCATGTTGTTTTGTAGCATAACGTGTCTAGACACTAGCATGTTGCGCAGAGGGACCTATGTGCCGCACTAGCATCCTTCGATGTTTGAACACTCAAATAGTTGTCTTCGAGCATGCTTGCCACTTGTCCTCACCTTTTGTCAGTGGTAATGGCCCGGGACACCTTGTAATGGCTAGAGAAGCTTTTTTTCCCTCATTAAAAGCTATCCTTTTAGTTTATTTTTCTCTCTAATTTCTTCTAGCTCAACTCTCTTCTGCTTCTAGCTTCACTCTAACTTCTTGGCTTCTCTCTTTCCTCTTTACTCTCTTGCTTGCACAAAACTCTCACTTGTTACAACAGCACTCCCAAGCTCTTACAACTTTCTCTACAACACTCCTTGCAGCTATCTTGCTCTCTCTCTTTGCAGCTCCTTTGGCTCTTGCAGCTCCATCTCTCTTCTCTTTATGCTTGTGAGCATCTTGGGATTCCATATCTCCATCTATTGCATCGTTACTTCGTGATATGGGTTCTCCTCCTCGAGTGGGGACTACTTTTATCACTCATACTTGGTGGTGCGGGTTTTACTCCTGAAGTGGGTTTTGCTTTCACCACATGCTTTGTCCATTTCAGTTACACTGTCTCTTTCTATTTGGTTGTTTGTGGAAGTGGGAACACCAAAACGAGGGTTTGGCTTAGGCAAACCCCTATATAGCCCCAGCAATTTCTTTAGATATTATGCATGCAGGATTTGAAGACACGTGCTAGAGGCTTCATCATTTGCATGGTTGTAAGCATTTTCTTTCTCCTCTTTAACTTCATCATTTATACTTCTTTATTTCAGTTCTGTTATATTCTGTTACTTTCTTGCATTCTAAGGTTTTTAGCAATCAGAGTAGAAGTAGCCACTTTGTCATTTTCTATGATATTCTCGCTTTCTAGTCTATACGAGACGCCAGCGCACCACACTGTTGTCTGTATTCCGCACTGCCATCCTTCGGCTGAGAGCTTGTCAATTTGTCCAAAAAATCTATGTGACCTACTCTTTCTAATTCTAAAACTCTTGCCGTTGTTCCTTGAGGTAGTTAGGGAAGTTCACCCCGTGAGGCTTTCTTAATGAAGAGAACTCATGAGTAGCGAATCCCCCTTTTCTATATTTTGGTGAACCTGATGTGAAGAGAAAATCTTTTGAAAAACTAGGAATTTATTTACCCCTACTTGGCGGGGTCATCAATTTTGACTCGGTGCTCAGAATTTAAAACTGTTTGCACTATTGGAAAGGTCTCCTAGAGAACTAGTCCAGTCCCTAAAATTCTAGTACCTTCGACAGTCAAATTTTAGGGACCAATCAAAGTTTTGACCTAAAATTCCACTTCGAAAACCTCTAAAAATTTGGAATTACTACAACATAGAAAATATCAAAAAAATTGTAATGAATTTAATATCTTCTTTTATTAGTTCAGTATCTAATTTTGTTCAAAATGTTAATGATATTCCATTTCATGCATGTGATGGTGACTTGGTTTCTCCCATGTCACTTTGTATCTTTGATCCTTCTCGTGAGATTCCTCCTGCTTCGGAGGATATCTTGTTGCAAGAAGATGAAATCATTAATACCTTGCTTAATGTTACTCTACTTTCTCTTCATTCCAATGCACTCTCTTCTAGAGATGGTGCATTTGTGAATGATGAATCTTCTCCCCATTCCAATACACTCTCCTCTAGAGACGTTGCATTAGTGAATGATGAATCTCTTCTCCATTTCAATGCACTCTCTTCTAGAGACGTTACATTGGTGAATGATGAGTCTCATCTTCACTTTGATGCCCTCTCTCCTAGAGATGATGCATTAGTGGATGATGAATCTCCTTCCACATCTGATCCTCCTTGGATTGATGTTGAGAATGTTTCTTCAAATAATTATTCCACATTTGATCATGTTTGGATTGATGTTGAGAATATGTCTTCAAATAATAACTCTACTAGTCGTGATGATTCTGTAAATGTAATCTATGTCTTTGCCACCCCTCAAAGGCCTAAGAGACGGGTCATTTATGTGACTCCAACTAGTCCTTCTCTTAAAAGGGTTTGTTCTATTAATGGTACAGTTCCATTTGATAGTGAATCTCATGATATTCCTATGGATCCCTCTTATAGATTTGTAGCCCATACTCATAAGAATAAAATGAATAAACAATGAAGCCTTCTTCAAGCTCCTAAACCTATAGCTAAAGCACCTAGTGATTACGATCTTATTGATCAACCTCAGGTTACTCCAGCTAAGATCTCACTGTGGGACTTACTTTAGTCTGCTCTGATTTATCAAGGTATGCTTCAGGAAGCCTTTCAAAAGATCATATTGCCTTCTTTTGCTAGGTCAAAAAATGCTAATGCATTGATAGCGTATATTTGTGCAGATTCATCGAATATTACATTCTATCCGCAAGAGCTCCTGTCCTTGGAAGTACAAAAGCAAGAAGACCCTTTAATGATTATAGTCAACATTAATAAAATTGGCATTAGATGTACTCTCATTGACGTAGGTTCGACGCTCAATGTATGTAGCATTGATCTATTGCCTAAAATTAATATTGATCCATCTTCTCTTAATAAGTTTCTTTTGTTGACATTTGTGGGTTTGATAATGTTGTTCAACAAGCCCTAGGCATGATAGTGTTGCCTTTGAGGTTGGAACCCATTACCGTACCCACCCTTGTATATGTTATGGCAGAAAAGTTTCCTTATAACCTTCTTCTTGGTAGGCTGTGGATTCACGCCATGTGGGTGCAGTCTCGTCTACCTTGCATAAATCTATCAAGTTCATTTGCAATAATTGAGTAGTCATATTCAAGGCTAACCTTGATGCTATGCACTTATGTGAGATGGCAGTTGTTGATTAGGTTTCAGTTGTGCCTACTCTTATTCCTTCAGTATCTTCCACTGTGTTGATGTTTACTCCAGTAGTACCTACTACAAAGGATACTCTTGAGATAGATGTCCCTAAGGAAGTTCCTTCTGAAGCAAGAAATCTTGAGTCTACTCCATCTTCTTCTCAAAAGAATGCATGTCTTGGAGATGATTGGGGTTCTTTAGACTTTACAGATTCCTTCATTCAGGAATATAAAGTCAATTTGATCCACTTAGACCTTCCAATAACATCATCCACATCTGCTATCAAAGATGGTCATTCTTTTGTATCACGAGGTAGTGTGAGCAATAATTGTAATATCCTTAATGTTGATCCTCCTCCTTTTGAGGAAGATGATCACACTTCTATTAAAGAGGTTAATGTTGGTAATCCTGTTAGGAAAGATGATGGTGATCTCGTACAGGAGTATGATCCCCTTCACCGGAATAATACTCTCCATCTAGATCCTCCATTATCTGCTACCTTCGTATCTTCTTCCACTATTGAATTTGACACCATTTTCCAATGGACATTCGTCGGTCGTTTGACAAATCTTTGTCGGACAAGCGATGAAATGATGAAAATATTTTCATTGCTATTTTTTCGTTGAAAGGCGGATGACGAATTAAATGTCGAAATAAAGGCGCAGATTCATCGGTCGTTGGCATCATAAAATGACTTGGGTTTTTGTCAGAATATCAACGAAAACTTTGAGTAACCATTGACGAATTACACCAGAATTTTGTCACGATTTCGACGAAATGGGCAAGGAGTAGCGTTGAAACAACATTAGACGTTCATCAGAATTTTGACGAAATGGGCAAGGAGTAGCGTCAAAACAACACCAAATGTTCGTCGAAAGTGCGACGAAATGGGCAAGTAGTAGCATCGAAACAACACAATAATTTCGTTGAAAGTGCAACGAAATGGGCAAGTAGTAGCGTCGAAACAACACCAAAAGTTCATCGAAATTGCGACGAAATGGGCAAGTAGTTACGAAATGAAACCAAAAGTTTGTCGAAAGTATAGCAAAATGGGTAAGGAATTACAGCGAAACCTTTGTCGCAGCTATAGCAACTTCGTT
>VDFB02144752.1:0-24777 GCA_007258455.2 Sequoia sempervirens | reverse complement strand
TAAGACTATGAAAATGCACTAAAAACCATTTGTTGGTCCCCCCGTAAAATTACGTGCTCGGTAGAATCTCTGCCACGACCACCAGGAACGTCGGATCGACAAGCTGAATGATGCATTGCGGAGCTAGGCTAGTATACTACTGATGTTAGGAAGACTCTGTCTACAAATATTGGCATCTGGAGGGTCCTTTAAGCCAGCGCCCACAGCGTACTTGCAGGCATAAGCGGGCTTCGGCATTGAAAACTCCATTTACAAGGCGTCTTTGGATATTTGCCTTTGAACTTTCGAGTCAGATGACTGCACTTGATATCTCGTCGGATAAGCAGACCAGTTGTGAACGGATTGACTGCGTCCGGCATCGAAACTGTAAAGATTTACCCCTTCCTTGAGATGGGCGCCCTCAGGCTAGAGGCGCGCTTTTGCCTGAAAAGAGCAAGATTCTCATCTCCTAAAATTTAGGGATTTTGACTTCTGTCGCTGATAACCGGAGCTGTGGTTCTCGGAATGCTTCGCTGGATAGCTCGACGGATAGCCAGACTAGTTCTGAAGAGATTGACTGGATGTTCGAGCATTTTAACCAGAATCTTGACCTCCAACAAGCTGGGCGCCCCTGAGCTATACTTGTGCTTTTGGGCTTTTCCTCTGAGAAATCTCCATGATTTGATCTTTAAAAACTCTGTTTTAATCATTGAAATGACCGTCTGCAATATGAAATGTCGTCGTGAGATGCTCCTCCATCGTGAAGATCTTCATTCTGAGTCTCTGCTTCAAGGTTTGATCAATATAACTGACTTTGAATGACAAACTATTGACAAAAACTCCATGCTTGACATTGCCCAAAACTGTGTTTTACAACAAATTAGCAAGGTTTAGACTTTTAAATGCAAAATGCCTTAATGAAGCAAAAAATTTGGTTTGGGTACAACACAACTTACAAAACTTATATCATTTCTAGCAACAAACTGCACAGAAAAATTACAACGTAAAACATTATTTCACTGATCCAAAATACTGATTATTATCTATAGAAATGTTATCTCAAATTCCATAAACAAACTATACTAAAAGATGATTGCAACTTTCCTTGATCAGTATGGCTTCCCTTTCTAAAATGTATTGTAAGTTGATCAAAGATTATACTAGCAGCTTACTAAGGCTGTGATTTCGTTACAATAGAATTGTTGCATAAAAAATCTATTATTCTCACCTCTTAAAGGAATCACAACCCTTCTCTTTGGTACCACGACCTCCACTAAACAATCAAACATGTTAATACTTCCTCATTGGGTTAACTAATGTCATCTTAACATGATACAACAACCTAAATCACCTTAATATGGTGTAGCCAGGTTTGCATATAGTGGCAGCCCTTTTTGTGAATTAATAATTGCAGCAAGTAGATAATATAAAGTACAACAGGTGTAATGTCCCCTCCCAGTTGACATCTCTCAGTACTTCAGATTAGCCTATTATGTGGCCCTCATAGGCTAATATAGAGGATAGAGGGTCTTGTTGAGGCATGGCTTGGCTTCAATTGTCAAAATTATTCAGTTGGCTTTCATTCGGGGTCTTTTGGACATCATTTGCTTGACTTACTATTTTTAGTAAGTAGAGTCACTTAGTGGAGCACCCCTGCTATTTTTAGCAGAATGGTCTGGTCATATGCGGATTCAGTCACTTATCATCCGGCTTCAGACGGCTTGACATTTGGACTTATATTGATGGAGATATTAATATTTATTTTCCAAAATAAACATTAATTTAATTGAAGCTTATATTATAAAGTTATAATGTAAATTTATGTTATAACTTAAGTGACTTAATGAAGGGGTCGACCATCATGAAGAAGGGGGCATTTCTCAATTAATTATTGGGCGCCTAGACTATTGGAAAATTAAAAGTGAAATTCAAGTTTATTTAAAATGATGCTTTTTGAAGGAAATCGACCTACTTGTGGAGATATAAGTTTTCTTTTGAGAGGAATAATTCATTATGCATATGAGAATCGATTTTAGCCAATTTCTTCTACAGAGAACGAAGCCAAGGGTTTTAGTTTTCTACTGCATTGGAGAACGAGCCATCTTCAGTGTATTGCAGTTCAGAGGCTATGAAATATTAGCTGATTTATTGCCTGTCAGTTGAATAGCTTCATTTAGAAATTATTACAGAGCTTATTGTGAAGTTATTATTTAGGGTTTGATCAATATTCATCTGGAAAGAGAGATATCCTTGAGTGGCTGATTTAGTTATACATCTGGCACATTTCCCAAGGTGGTATGGATTTATTTATTGCTGGTTTAGGGCCGTACTTTTTACAGCAGCAAGGCCGTACTTCTCATCACAGGCAAATCGCCTTGCCTTTTTGCATTCTGACTTCTCCAGCTTGGGTGCCTAGGTCTCCAGTAGCATCTGCAATCCAAATTTGTTGGGGAAAGACTGTCTTTGGGTTTGGCCATACCATTACATGCTTCCTACAGGCCGCTGCAATCAGGTTTTTAAATATTACATTTTGCTTTGCCTTTTTGTCTGCATGTTAGAGATTCATCATTGTAATCAGCTAGAAAGAATAATAAATCCCTGTGCTATCGATTCAAAAGTCTATTTGCTTCAGTATTTGCTTTCCCGTATTTATTAAGATTTTAGAAGCATTTATTTGCAAAAATCACACCATTCTCTTTATTAGCAAAAACCACAAAAAAATAAAAAAAACAAACAAAACAAACAAAAACTTGCATTATCAATCAACAGTCAGGTTGAGAGACACCTGGTCTCTTACAATAGGCTTGTTCAGCACCTTTAAATTGAAAAAGATTAACAACAATCCTCTTGACTACGAAAAAGTTGAGATCAAAACTAAGGTACAGTACCTTCCAAAGAGACTCAAATTAAAATATCATACTAATATTTATTCATATCTAAAATCCCACACCACATAAATCACAATAAAAACTAAAAATCTTCACACCAAATTGAAAAATAAACACTAAAAAATTCCACAACCAAAAATAACTAAAACTGGAAGAACTCTACAACTGCTCAACACATTGATAATTCCTTGAATTATTCAAATGAATAGAGGGATTTTGTCCTCAAATTCATTGTTTGCCAAAAAGTTTTCATCCTAATACAAAAAATTAAATGATGTTCAATCTCAAGAGAAATGAATTTAACAATATGAATTGCTAACCATCTCCATTCCTCAACTCTTTATATGTGTTTTTTGAGGAAAAAAAAAATATTTTCTTGTTTTTCTCATTTTCCCTCTAAACTTGATTTTTGTAAAGTGACTATAAAAACTTTTACAAAATACATCACTTTTTGGACCCCATTCCTAGGCATCACTTTCAATCCCTCTTTTAAAACAACATTTTTAATAATAAAACGTAACTTGTGTTTTTTTTAGATTGCAGGAATCGGTCGGGTACCCATCCCCCTATAAACTGCAGTGCGCCTGCTAAAATTTTTTCAAGTGACCGGTGATGCTGGCGCGACATGCCCTCCGGTACCACGGGGACAGTTGGGAGACTAGACCTCATGACTTCTTGCCTGCAATAGAACGCTTTAGCCAATCAAGCTAGGCCCACCGCCCCAACGTAACTTGTGTTTTTATGAATATAACTTAAAGTTGGTTTTTTGACAATTTAAGTTAAATCATTAAATTATTTCCTTAGCTCAAAAGGGGACATGACAAACAGGTACGTGGAAAAAGACAAAATAAGTATGGGAAGAGATAGTTTGTCTTTTGCACAGCTAGAGAAATGGAAACAAGAAAGCACTTTATTTTGTAATGTAAAGCTTAGAATGATATATGGGTCAAGTACACAAGTAATCTAGCAACAACTTCATTACATGATCTGTTCAACGACATGATGGTTGTCAAATTGAGGGAGTTTATTGTCAAATTGAAAAATAAAAGATCAACAATACAAAAAGCAAAAAAAACAGGGTCCGCTGTCCCATAGGCTAATTTAGTTTAACTTTCGACTAGATTTTAGTTTAGAGAGAGAGCTTCCTCTTCCAATTTGAAGAGTAATTCTATGGCATATCTATTCTGTTTTATGTAGCACTGAAAGATGCAAATTAATACACTACAAATCTTCATATCATTTTGGCATTGCTATAACTTTGAACAAGTAAACATCTCGATAAACATTATTAACTACAGACAAAAACAACCTTGAAAGAATATGAGAATCTGCTGCTATGTGACATTTTTCTAGCCTGAATACCCCTTGAAATGTGAAATCTTGCAACTATCCCATCCATGGATTATTCAATTATTTATCAAATAAAAGCTTTCCTTGATATTCAAAATAATCAACAAACTCTTTATTCAAATGTTGAGCTACTTTCAAAAGACTTGCCCCAAAAAGTTCTACTGTACATTAATTTTCCCTTAGTAATTTGCCAACTTTGTATACTAAAATATATAGCATCTTTGGGGGGAAAAGAATAGTTTTAAATTTAGTATTAATGCTAATTCAAGAACTCCTTATTGAAAAGATTTGCCTAGTTCTTTAAACATCAAAAAAAATTAAGCCTCCTAAAATCACCCCTGAACTTTGAAAATCAACAATTAGTAGTGGAAAACCTAATTTTTAAATCCATCGCATCTGCATTAGCTGTTGCTACATCGAATCAGAAAAACTGGGTGTAATTTTCCCTTTTATGCCTATACTTTCAAGAATTTACTTTGGAAATAAATTTCTGTGGGTTTAATTTTCAACATCCCATCTTTTATCTGTCACATGCTCCTTGATCAGCTCCATAGGAAAATTGGTATCCAACATTTTGGATCTCTCTACTGGATCCATCTTGATGGAAAATTAAGGTCAGTGCTTTGAACAACTGACAAAAAGATGACTCTATTCCTTGTATCTATTAGAAACTATAACTTGCTTTAGACAAAAAAATCATAAAAACATGGTCCAACTGTTATAAATGAAATTTACCGGTATATTAATCAGCACACCAACATTTGCTTGACCCTTTGCCAATTTAAGGAAATCGAACAGTGTCATGAACTGTCCCGCGTTCATATATGCAGGATTACGTGACAGACCATAATCGGAAAAGGGGGAAACAATTTGTGCTGCAACAGACCAAAAACATAATAAGTCAAGTGATGATTCCACTTTAGAGACAAGATTAGCATCTACATCCAACATAATCCTATATCTCCTATCAGTATTCTTACATCCTCAGATACATGTAATCTACTTCACACCAGGTCCATGACACCACTGAATTCTAACAACCAAATTGATAGTGAAATGCTGACAAGAAAACTGCAAAAACTGATAGTTCAAAAAGGAATCCATGAAATATATGTATTTCATTGTACAGTTCACACTACAAGATGCCACACAATATAATCAGAACATAGTATTTAATCAGAGGAATGCATAATCCTGAAATACCATCATATTAATTGATTATTCTTTGCTATCATGAAAAGCCATGGGCATTTTAGAGAATTGACAGACATTTGTATTTTACTAATCGACATGGCAAGTACATAAATCAATAACATTATGTTTCCACAGTCCATTATGATAAGTAGTCAAGATTTCTGGATAAAACTGTGTGTTGATGAAAAAAACAACACACAGTTTTATCCAGAAATCTTGAGTAAGTACATAAATGTTTTTACAACATTTCCAATTGCCATTACACCAGTACACATCTCACCAGAAAATACAAGACTTAGAAGTGGAACAAAGAATATTCAAAAGGATGTGCCAACGCAATTCCTACACGCCCTTTGAGGAAACAAAGTAGAAAATTTAAAATAAATTCTTACCATTCTTTTTCCAAACAGTTGTTTCACTTTCAACTACAAAATCCCTTAGTGGTCTCTCAAAAATAATGCGATTAGAGGCAAAAATGAGATCATACATGGATCAAGGGATCTGCATTACACATATGTATGTATGTATGCGAGTTTTATAGTGACACAGGAGCATGACTCTTGTCCTCATTTTGGTAATTGTTAGAAGAAAGTAAGAAACATACAAGAGAGTCACTTAAGAGCATTGCTTCATTTTGTATGTGAGTACTATTATTACTATTAGCCATTAGGGTAAAGCATGTTCAATTTTCTTTTCAAGCATTTAAGCACAAAGCATACAAGATGTGTGTAGTTAGCAATGCATTTAGGTCCTATTTAAGAAATGATATAATCGTGAAAGCAAAGAGTGATGCGACTTGAGAATCAAATGAGTGTTTTATAAATGCAAGTATTTTATTGTCTTTGGTGATTTGTTTTTATATTGTGCATAATCTCACTTAAGCTCATGCGATTACTTCTCAATAAAATACTCATGATCATTGGACTAATCAGTACAACTAATTGTCACATTTCTAGAGGAACCCACCTGCATTATATGTATATAAGACATGAACCTTCATAAAGGCTATTGAAATCAATGTGATTATCAATTCCCACATAATTCAATTTGCAATGTTCATTGATATACTTTCAATGTAGTTTTTTCCATAAATTTAATTTCGAACTTGAGAGGCAATTTTGGTATAAAGTAGTTGCATTTCCTTTCAGTTTGGTAATTGCCATTTTGACTATCCTGTCTGAGCTTTAATGAAGAGCAAAAAAAGTTGTTTGGATTTGTTTTCCGCTGCAAGGACTTCTCATCTCCTATCTAATGGGGGAAAAGAGACTGTATTAGCCTTTGATCAGTTATTGGTGATTGCACAAGTTGGCAAGGGTTGCTAGCAATAATAGTGTTGAGCAAAGTGAGGTTAGCATTGTTGGGCATCAACATAGATCTGTCATACACAACAAATAATAGTGTAATATCCCTCACCCAAATTAACTGAAAATGGCAGCCTTGTACTTGAGGAATTTTGTCAAACAATTGTCTTGCAAGGTCTGAGTTGGCTGTCTTGAGTTTTCTGTTTGTCTTGACTGGTTTATGTGATGCAATAATGATTGAAATTGATATGAGAGATATTATTCTAAGTGCTGGAAATGAAAGTAATGCAATGCTAACACTAAATGCAGCCTTTCAATGCAATTATATGACTGTATCAGCAGGTAAGTACCTCTAGACATTATCACAGACACCTGTCATACAAAGTATATATCCAATGAACATTGACATAATGACAAGCAATTATCATGCAACCTTATTTCTCCTTAATCAATATATATGATGGTCTGATTACAATGCAATGCCAAGACTCTTGGCTTACAAAATGATATCAAATGTATGACAACCCTACTATGATTACGCACCTACAGCAGCGATCTCTATGATGACATATACTATGCAAAATACATCAAAGAACCTGGTATAATCATGACGATGAAGCTGAGATAATGGCAGCTTGTCACACAATGAATATCCACCAAGAAGTGATGAAGTCGACCCTCCAAGAGTGCCGCCCCTGTTCTGATTTGTAACCTCTGATATAAAATTATAGCAGCTCCAAACCTCTCTCAAAATGCATCAAAAACCATCACCATAGCCTCCAAAATGGTGCGCTCCAAGTCTGATATGAAATTGATGCCAAATGTGCCTTGTATGAGCAAAGTCGTGGTCCTCTACTAGCCGCCAAAATACTGAAAATGCAAATCAGATAATGTGCAATGCAGAATTGTCCTTGGTAGGACAAATCGATGATGACTCCAACTGAAATCAATCCTCCAATGCAAACCCCTAATCGATCTCCACAAAATCTCCAATGCATAAGCAAAATCTATAGAAACCCTAGTTTCCCCCTGTTTTTGACTTTGACGATTTGTTTGATGTTCTTCTGAAGTTTTAGGTTTTTTGACCGTTTTTGATGGTTTTGAACAATAATAAAGATGGCGATTTTTTTGCAAGTAATACAGAATAAATGCAATAGAATAATGTACCTCTGAAAACTACAGAATCTAAAGCAAATATTGAAGCTTATTCATTATAGAATCTTTCTGAGGCAATTACAATAAAACCCAGTTACGTGCAACATAAAAAGCAATGTTATTTTTGAAACCTGGTTTTGCTGCAGCAATAAATGTCCTCCAGATGATGGTACGGCTGAGATGATGAAGGCTCTTCCTCCTCTGCCAGATGCTTCCCACAGACACCTCTGATATATGCGCCCTTCCTATTGAAGTCTAACTGTCAATGATGAAGGCGTTTCTCTCTGGAAACAAAAAGACGCCTTTGCAGATATGGTACGGCCAGGTACAGTAGTACGGCCTGAGATTTGAGCAGCAATCAATGGTTGCAATGTAAATACGCCTCCCTCTGAAGGTCTTCAGGTGGTGAATAGATAGGCGCCCCAGTTGTGACATCCCTCTGGATGGATTTTACAAATCAAAACCCTCAGAACAAGTACGACTCTTTGTTGAACAGTACGGCCTGCTGTGAATAGTTCGGCTGTAGCAGCAAATGATGAATTTGTACGGCTTCCTTCTTAAGCCTCCAGAACAACAATAAGATATGCGCCTTGATATATATGAGTTCTCTGGATGTTAAACACTGATAAACCCTGAAGATGAAATAATCTCTGAAGTCCAATGATTTCCTCTGAATGAAGAAACCCCTGTCGGCAATAAATCGGATGATATTTCACACCCTCTGAATCGCTCTCACTGGAGATGGCTCGTTCTCCAATGCGTTCGAGTCTGAAACCCTAAAGCTTCCGTACTCTGGCGAAGTCTGATCAATTTCCAATTCATAAAATGTCATAATGCACAATTCCCAAGGCAAAACCCTTTATTCTTCTCAAAAGTGTGATTTCCTTAAAGATAGGGAATTTTTAAATATTTCAACTTTTAATCTTTTAATCTTTCAATAGTTCTCCGTCAAATAATTATAATAAATTATAATTATTAACTGGCCCCCTTCTGATGATGGGCGCCCCCTTTATGAGAATCACTTAAGTTATAATTTAAAATTATAACTTTATATTATAAACATTAAATAATTAATATTTAATCAATATAATTAAATATTAATATCTTCCTCGTTAATCATCCGATTACTGTTCCGTCTGAAGCTGACGAACCCTGAAGTGATTTCGAATACTGACACAGCCATACTGCTAAAAATAGCAGGGGTCCCACACTGCCTGCCAGGAACTGCTAAAAATAGCAATTCTGCAAGAAACGTCCGAATGAGCCCGAACGAAAGCCAATTGATCAATACTGCCAATCTGACGCTGAGCCAAGCTCCAAAACGACCCTCTAACCACTCTATCAGCCTACGAGGGTCTCCTGATAGGCCAAACTTACGCACTCTGATGCTTGTCAAAAATGGGGACATGACAAAATCATCCTTCCACTGGACTGCTGAAAAACTCTACCAAAGCTGACTTGTTTCCTCCTTGAATCGATTTTCTTTCAGCTATCAAAATTTGGCCAATGGCCACAAAATTTTGGCACAATGTGAAAGACTGAAATATCTCTCACTCTCTTCCAACTAGGGTTGATCTTTCACAACCGAAACCGGTACCTTAGAGTCTTCAAACCCTCAGGCAATGAAAGCATTCAAGCTCTCTTTCTACCACACAGGTATGTAAAAAGTAATAAAATCCAAGTGTGCTTGAATGACTAGCAATGAACTTCTTATATACTTTTTCTAACCCATCTCCAAGAAGCTTCTAGAATATTTTATTATTTTATTATTTAAGTGAATTTTTGATATATCATTTTATTATAGTCACTTTATTAAATTAATTATAATAAAGTTATCTTTGAGATATTATTTTATTAAGATAACTTTATTAAATAATTAATTTAATACTCCACTTTAATTTAATTAAAATAATCAATTAGTCATCCTTATGAAATATCAATATTTGGACAACTTAATTAATTAATTTAATTAAATTACTCTGCCTCCAAATCAGGGGACATGACAAATAGTCACTTTGATCTGAAAGGATTCCAAGGTAATTGATCAAATGGTATAGTCATGAACAAAGTAGAAAAATGTGAACAAAAAATTAGATTTAGATTGAGGTTCAATTGAAGAATCAAATTATGAAGAAACAACAAAAGGAAAAGTATATTGGACATTAAAATAATTGTGCAAACATCCACACAATTGCAGTTTCATCCACACCAAGTAGAGCTTCTAATTGTGGAATACAAAGTGAGTCGATTGTAATGTCTCCTTTTTCAGCGTAATCTTGTTTTGCGATTGTTAGCCCTTTATTGGACCCTTGTGGGCTAGCCAGTTTGGATAGAGGGTCAGTGATGCATTCTTGAGAGTTTGATTGTTCATGTTTTCAGTGGACAGTGATTGGATCACAGCGAGCGTTGGCATTCCAGGAGTTCACAGCTTCTGACGGCACGGGATTATCCTGAGTTTTGAGCGTATTATGGAATTTTAAGTGATTAAGTTAATTATTTAACTTATACGCCTTTTATTAAAGTCACATTGACTTTAATAATATTTTTATATCACTTAAAATGTGCAAAAGAGGGATTTAATATTTTAATGGCTTAAAATATTAAAAGTGCACCAAGTATTTAATTCATGAACTATTGAGATGAATTTAATATTAATTAAAAGATTTTAAAACCTAAAAGTGGCGTATTCTTCTTGAAATGCGTGCCTTTGCATAAAAGGGCATTTCTGGCAATTGAAACTCATATCTTTTGACCATTTCACTTTGCCTTGAGCATTTTTCCTGTGCATTCTCCTGTGATCAGGGTTTGAACAAACTGCCATTGAAGAACGATACCTCTTCAGTGTGAGCACTCTTGAGATTGTGAAAGATCAGTCGAATCAGTGCATGTTGAGAGCTTCAGCCAGAGGTTCTACAAATTCATACAGAGATTATTTATATTGAGATTGTTTGTTGTTTGCAAATAAATGAGGGTTTCTACTGGTGGCGCATCCTTCTTCACAGACAGAGGTTTCCAGCAGAGTTTACTTGCATTCTTTTCATAGCCATACGACCTACATTGGGATTTGGGGCATTTCTGGCAATTGAAACTCATATCATTTTGACCATTTCTCTTTGCCTTGGGCATTTTGCCTGTGCATTCTCCTGTGATCAGGGTTTGAACAACTGCCATTGAAGAACGTCACCTCTTCAGTGTGAGCACTCTTGAGATTGTGGAATATCAGTCGAATCAGTGCATGTTGAGAGCTTCAGCCAGAGGTTCTACAGATTTATACAGAGTTTATTTACATTGAGATTTATTTGTTTGCAAATAAATGAGGGTTTCTACATCATGAGGCGACCTCTTCAGCATTCCTTCAGTTATCATTTGGGTTTCTTCAGCAGCTGACTTGGCCGTACATTTTGCATTGGGATTTGTGCCTCTTTGGAAAAGGCGTGTGAAGAGAACTTGAAGAAACGCCTTCCTCTTTGCTGGTTTCTGAGTTTCATCATTGGCGTCCAGTGTTTCTAGCACATTGCGTCCAGTTTCTGAGCAGGAGAAACCACTTCTGGAGTCATGGAGTGCCTTTATGCTTGATTTCATCAGTTCCAGCTGTAGATCTGGCAATTTCTTTATATAAAATAATTGGAGAATTTCGGGTATGACTGTTATGCATAATCTAATTGTTTCAGTATAATAACAGCTTTTGCATTTCCATTTTGTGAGTTTTTGCTTTATATTTCAAATTACAAGCAAAAATATGCTGCGCCCCTTCTCTTTTGTCTATTAAGAATTCTCTAAAAAACTTAAAAAAACATCTTAAGACTTAAGAAACAAGGGTTTTGAGCTAAGAGCCAGCAGGGCTCATCACAGTGGTATCAGAGCTCACATCCTGCCAGCTTGTGGGGTTTGAGAAATTTATGAAGTCAAATAAAGAGGGTTTTGGCAAGTCCTATTTCAGAGGGGGTTCTAGAAATCAGAGAGGTGATCAAAATCCTTTCCCACCGTTTCCGTTTGCAGATCAGGAGGAGGAATTAGATTGGGACAATATGGCGAACAGGGCTGGAGAAAGTTCTCACAGGAATACTTGGGAGGATGAGGACAGAGAAGCCAAAGACGTGCTTAGAGGTATGGTTGCAGGGCAAGAACAGGTAGCAACTATTCTTCAACAACTCAGCACGAATGTTCAAAATTTGTCAATAAACAGAGCTCATAGTTTGGATCCAGATCGAGATGGCAGTATCCATAGAGAGCCACAGAGAATTATAGATCTAGTACGCACCTATGAGAGAGCTACATATCCCACGTTCACCAGAGATGATGCTGAGGAAGTGGACGAAGTTGAACAGGGTGGTGACATAAATTTTACAGATAACATTATGGTTATTCATGATGAGTGGGATGCATTGCCACCAAGAGTTAAGGAGCACCTTAACTTCGACAGATTCATAAGCCAGAAGAGAGAACACACCAGAAGCAGGAATGACAGGAGGCCTAGACACAAGCAGAATGATCTCAAACAGGCTACCAACAAACTAACCTTAGTTCACTATGATGGCAGTGGTAGAGTTACAGCACGTGCCTGGGTGAGTAAGTTGGATACATTCCTGACACTACGTCCTATGCCAGAGGAAGATGCTATACGATTTGTAGCTCTCCACCTTGATGGCGTAGCACATGACTGGTGGATTCATGGCATGGCTACACTACACCATGATAGGATTACCTCGTACCAGGAGTTTACTGATAGGCTGGTAGAGAGGTTTGATAGACGTGATCCCGAGCTATTCTTCAGAGACCTTGCTCAGCTAAAGCAGTTGGGTAGTTTGGAGTCTTATATTGGTGAGTTCCAGAAGCTCTCGGTTATGGTTACCGGAATCTCAGAGAGGAGACTTGTCATTCTATTTGTAGAAGGTCTCCATGAGCCAATGAAAGGTTGGATCAAGGCATTCGATCCACCTACCTTGCATGAAGCTATGAGAAAAGCTCGTAGCATGGAACTTACAGCTTCACGTGGTAAGTTCACTTCAAATGCAGAAGCATCTTCATCCTATAGTGATAGCAAATCAGAACCTAAGAATAGAAAAAGATTGATGAAAAGAGGAAGTTTGCAGCTCCTTTGGACCGAGAGACAATAAATGATTTGCGTAGGAGGAAGCTATGTTTCTATTGCAAAGCTCCTTATGACCAAAACCACAATTGTCCTCTTAAGCCTAAGGGTTCAAATAGACAAATGGAGTGGTTTTATGAGGGTGATGACCTTGCTGATTTAACGGACCAGCAAGCTGGTTTTAAGGATGGGAGTATGCGATCTATCATTCTCGTCAATGAAAAAGGTGAGAAGATAGAACCGAAGATTCTAGAGGAGGAGCATGAGATGATTCAGGAGGATTATCATTTTGATTCGAGTCCCATGGGATCAGAGGGGTTTGATTGGGATCAGTACAGTTATGAGGCTCAGCTGGTACAAAATCCTCTTTATGAGACGGATGCTACATCTTCTCGTGATAATCCGCTCTTTGAGGTGGATGCTGATTCTACTTTTGACCCTGATTTAGGCAAGAGCGTTGATCATAGTATTGGAGATTCCGTTAGTGCATCGAGATTTCAGACAGAGCTCGTTGAGGAGATTTCCAGTGTGTACATGGTTAGGAGTCTACACAGTTTCACTTTCAGTCATCATGTACATGACCTGTTTCAGATGCACAATTCTGGTATGCACGTGTTAGATATGTTGGATGATAGCATATCTCGTGCGGTTTTAGGGAGCAAGTGTTGTCAGTAGTTTGACTTGCTTTCTTATGAGTTCTTCTCTCCTGTGATAGATGGTGTTGAGATTGGCAGGGTACAGCATGATGATCCAGTTGATCAGATTTGGGAGTTACAAGAGACAGTTGATGACAGTAGGGACATTTCACAGCACTATCCTTGGGATCCTGGTGGAGTGGTTGATCCTTTGTTGTTGAGATTGCTTGCGGACAAGCAATTTCAGGGAGGGCGGACTGTAATGTCCCCTGTTTCAGCATGATCTTGTTTTGCGATGGTTAGCCTTTTATTGGACCCTTGTGGGCTAGCCAGTTTGGATAGAGGGTCAGTGATGCATTCTGGAGAGTTGGTTTGTTCTTGTTTTCAGTGGACAGTGATTGGATCACAGCGAGCGTTGGCATTCCAGGAGTTCACAGCTTCTGACGGCACGGGATTATCCTGAGTTTTGAGCGTATTATGGAATTTTAAGTGATTAAGTTAATTATTTAACTTATACGCCTTTTATTAAAGTCACATTGACTTTAATAATATTTTTATATCACTTCAAATGTTCAAAAGAGGGATTTAATATTTTAATGGCTTAAAATATTAAAAGTGCGCCAAGTATTTAATTCATGAACTATTGAGATGAATTTAATATTAATTAAAAGATTTTAAAACCTAAAAGTGGCGTATTCTTCTTGAAATGCGTGCCTTTGCATAAAAGGGCATTTCTGGCAATTGAAACTCATATCATTTTGACCATTTCTCTTTGCCTTGAGCATTTTGCCTGTGCATTCTCCTGTGATCAGGGTTTGAACAACTGCCATTGAAGAACGTCACCTCTTCAGTGTGAGCACTCTTGAGATTGTGGAATATCAGTCGAATCAGTGCATGTTGAGAGCTTCAGCCAGAGGTTCTACAGATTTATACAGAGTTTATTTACATTGAGATTTATTTGTTTGCAAATAAATGAGGGTTTCTACATCATGAGGCGACCTCTTCAGCATTCCTTCAGTTATCATTTGGGTTTCTTCAGCAGCTGACTTGGCCGTACATTTTGCATTGGGATTTGTGCCTCTCTGGAAAAGGCGTGTGAAGAGAACTTGAAGAAACGCCTTCCTCTTTGCTGGTTTCTGAGTTTCATCATTGGCGTCCAGTGTTTCTAGCACATTGCGTCCAGTTTCTGAGCAGGAGAAACCACTTCTGGAGTCATGGCGTGCCTTTATGCTTGATTTCATCAATTCCAGCTGTAGATCTGGCAATTTCTTTATATAAAATAACTGGAGAATTTCGGGTATGACTGTTATGCATAATCTAATTGTTTCAGTATAATAACAGCTTTTGCATTTCCATTTTGTGAGTTTTTGCTTTATATTTCAAATTACAAGCAAAAATATGCTGCGCCCCTTCTCTTCTGTCTATTAAGAATTCTCTAAAAAACTTAAAAAAACATCTTAAGACTTAAGAAACAAGGGTTTTGAGCTGAGAGCCAGCAGGGCTCATCACATTGATGTTGTTTGGAGCTTTATGTGATTGTAAGACTTCTTGGAGGATTTTGAAGACTCTGTTATACATGAGAATTCATAAGGATGAGGGAATAAAGGTTATGTCTCTTCATTTCTTCTTTGTAATTCTATATATGGAATGTGAGCTTGGATTTCAAAACTGCAAAGAGGAAAATCCTGTCATACCTTCTCCATACCAGCAAGAGAGAGGTTATTTGTGTTGTACCATTCTCCATAGTTAAGGGGAACAATTGTGTATTGTATCTTTTTTCATGAGTAATATAATCAAGTAGAAGAGCAGTTGCCTCTACCAACTAGGTTTTCCACCTAACATTGGGTCTTCCCAGCTCAAATATGGTGTTATGTTGCACCACTTTGTTTCCATAAGTAGCATAGCATACTCACCAATTAATAAACTGTCATTTAATCATGAATTTATTAGCAAAATAATAATTCTTGGTTTTGTAAGTTCTATGAACATAGCTCTTGAGAGTTTCTAGATCAATTGGTATCAAAGCAAGCACGTTCTTTTGGGGCTTATAGAGGATTTTGGTTAACACATAGGGTTTGTGTTTACAACCATATATGCAGGTGATTTCACAGTGTGCAAGTTGCAAGGAATCAACCATAACTAAATCCATGAAGAAGAAGTTTCAAGATCTCCAAGAAAGTCATGAAGTTGCTTTGGAAGAAATTAGAGCTCTTTGGAAAGAAATCCACCATTTGACTGGGAGGATATAAGAGTTGTTGAAAGAGGAGGGCATGCTTCTATTAAATCTGCAAGAAGAGAAAGAGAGTATACAAAGAAAAGTGGAGCAATCCCTTCTCATGACAAGGAAGGAAGTGTAGAAAAGCTATGCAAGAGCATCCATGAATCAATTTCTTTTAATAATTTGGAAACTAATAATTTCACTTGTGAGTTTGAGGGACAAACAAAGGGTGTAGGTTCAAGATTACTTGCAAGGATGGGATATGAAGGAGGAGGGCTTGGTAAGAATGGACGAGGAATACTCCAACCTATCATCATGGAGAGACTATTACCATACAAAGGACTTGGATATGGAAGCATGGAGAATGGAGAAAACTTGCAAAGTTCTTCAGTGTGCACAAATCAAATTTAATTTAAGGGAAATAGATAAAAAAACAGCGGACAATGCCACAAGACTGTATGACATAGAAACAGCAGCGTACTTGTGTCATCATCCAGTCAATAACACAATCACATCAACATCCACAAAAAGTGCATAGGCTGAAACTCCACAAAACAGTGATAGTACAGCCTACAATAAGCCTTCAAAGAGAGTAGTGTTATACCCAAAACCAAAGTTTTTGCTTCATCAAGGCATTTTGTTTAAAAGAGTCTAAATCTTGCTAAAATGATGTCAAGTACAGTTTTTGGGCAATATCAAGCATGGAGTTTTGTCAGTAGTTTGTTAGTCAAAGGCACCATCCATTGATCGGAACTTGAATCAGAGGCTCAGAATGAAGCATTTCACGATGAAGGGACGTTTCACGACAACAACTATGCTTTCACATGATCATTTCAGGGGCGCCCTTCTTTTTGAAGGTCAAGATCTTGTTGAAAATGCTCATAAAAATAGTCAAATTCTTCAGAATTGGTCTGCTTATCCAATGAGCTATCCTGCGAGCCTTTCTGAGACTCGTAACTCCGGCAATTGGCGACAAAAGTTGAAGTTTCCAAAGTTCCAGATTGCAAAAGCTTGTCCTTTTCCAGCTTAAGCGCGCCTGTAGCTTAAGGGCGCACTTCTTAAAGGGGTGTTGGATCTTGGTATTTCTGGTGGTTGATGCAGTCAATCTCTTCACGACTAGTCTTCCTGTCCGACGAGCTATCAAACGTAGTCATCCGAGTCCTAGAGCTCCGACAGTCGACGTCTGAAGAGGAGCTTATAGAGAGATTTCACATCCTAGAGCTTCTTCATTGCGTTTCTAGTGCAACTGTAGCTCAAGGGCACCTTTCAAAATGACCCTTAAGATAATCCAGTTTGCTGATGAGGTCTTCTTGATGTCAGTACTACTCTAGTCCAGCTTCGTGTTGCACCAAGTTGCCTGTTAATCCGACATTCTGAAAGATCGTGGCAGAGTTTCTACCAAGCACGTAATTTCACGGGCGGACTGGCATAAAATTTTCATTGTATTTCTGTAGGCCAGAGGCGCCTAGCCTTTAGGCCTGTCAGATGAAGTTGTTTGCTTTCGAAGTCTTCACGGGATTCAAGCATAATTATTTTATCTATTCAACAAGCCTAGCCATCAGACTTCAAGATTTGGCAGACGCTTGTACGTGCGAGGTCTTTAGCGAAATGTTGAAAAGTGAAGACATCCAAAAAATGGCCAAGTATGGAGCGTATATTTTAAATAAAATACGCACTTGTATTTTTGAGGTCTTAGAAGTAGTTTTCTTGCTTCGTCACCTCTAGAGACGTCTCTCGTAGATCCTTCTAGCTACGCGTTGAGACAGACAGTGCTTGAATCGGGTCATCCCAGCTCCAGATATCAGAGGTCAAAATAGGGCATCTGGTTGAGAGTTGCACTTTCGTCAAAATGGTGTTAGTGCACCTATAGGCCAGGGGCGCTTTTACTTTTGAGGCCCTTAATGCACTTTTCAGATGCCTTGTGTATATTCGTTGGATGCAGAATATGTCCAGGCATGCAATAGGCTTGGTTGCCTGTCAACAGGGTTTAACGTTCGTCGTCAGCAGCTGTTTGAAGTATCAAATGACAGCTTGGAGAAATGGTTTAAGTCTAGCACTTGTAAATGAATTTAATCAAGGGTGCCTAATTTTTTGAGGTGTTAAATGATGGATTTTGCAATGATGACTCCCAACATGCATTTCTTCTTTCCTCAGCAGGCTTCGCATTCAATTCACCAGTTCAGTCTTAGCATCACCCGGTCACTCAGAAATCAGTGTCGAAAATGGCCAGTTGTAACTTTGTAGTCAGCTACAAAGTAAGAAGTTAATAAAAAGTGTAATAACATGAGCAAATGGACACCAATGAGGTCAAATGATGATTTTTCGGAATCAGTAAAGTTCGCTGGTGAATCTCAAAGCTTCATTCGGTTTGTCAACTGAAGTTTAATAATATTTAATATTTATTTTTGCATATTTTGGCATTCAATGGTGAATTTCTAAAATTGCCGCCTTTTGCAAATTGCATGATAATGAATATTTTATTATTATTTATTTTTGAACTTCGAGTCAGTGGCAGTTCAATTGAAGGAGGTCCAATCAGAAGATTTCTATTTGAGTGAGGGTTTTAAATCTTGCAGTTCACAAGATGATGCGAGTTTTCTCTTAATTAAACATGGCGCCTTCATTTATTATTCACCAAGCTTCAAGAGAAATTCGTATTTTTAAAGAGAAATTCATATTTTTAAAGCAAAATTCGTATTTCTTCAAGGCAAAGGCGTATCTTCAAGGCAAATTCGTATTTTTCAAGAGCAAAGGCGAATTTTAGCAAGCAAAGGCGAATTCTTCATCAATTTTCAAAGGCGATTTTTCCAAACATCTTTTTGCAGGTTCTAAGTTCACATTTATCAGCAATTTGAAGAATTCAAGGGCGATTTTCATTGAAGAAGAGCATACAAAAAATGTCTTTTTCCTCCTTGATTCTCAAATTTCTCTCAAATTTCAATTTGCATGTTCCTGAAATTGGCAAATTCAACAAGTTCAAACATCTGGATCATTTTCATACAGTTTCCTCAAGTTAAAATCGTGCGTTTGATTTTTCAGGAATTTTTAACTTCAGAAAATTCGTTCTTGAGTTTCTAATTTTCTCAACTGAAAATTCTTTGTACGATCGAGTAGAAGTTGGATTTTCGCATTTCTGACACTCTGGGTTGTCTTAAAATCTTCTTCTGGACAAAACCCATATCTCAGATTTTCGCCGAAAATAACTCTTCGAAAGGCTATTTTTAGCCTTAGCAGGCTATTTTTTAGCTTTCCAGAATTCTTGTAAGAACATAGTCGAGTTCACAGTCAACAGGCGAATTTTTCAGAATGCAGTACACTCAACTCGAATATAGGACCAAATCAGTCCTTACTCACAACTTCCTCAGGACAGTTGAGACAGATCTTCACAAGGTGCTGCCAGAAGCAGTTCTAGATCCGGTTAAGATCAAACCTTCGATTATTCAAAATATTGAGTAGTCTGGGTTATTGGAGGCCGCTTCCATACCTATCTCCGTTCATTGTGTTGAGTTCGTAATGTCTTGTATTAAGTATTACAATTCTACTACTCGTGAGATAGTGTCAATTGATGGACGAGTTATTTGTAGTCTCAAGCCTGTGGGCATCGAAAGAAGTTTCAGTATACCTCAACACCCTAACAGTCTTGTTATTTCTATGGAGCAGTGCAAGCAAGCATTCAATGCTGATATGGACAAATGTCAGAAAAAGATGGCAGAAAGATGGTTAAAGCAAGCAAAGAACAAATTGTCAAGCAATGTGAGTCGTGGTGAGTACAAAGACGAGTACGCGATTCTAATTACACTCCTGAATCATGTCTCAGGTCAATCACATGCAAATGTTTTCCAGCCTTGGATGTATTACATTATTGGTTGCATCATATCTGGGCAGGAACATTATGACTGGGCATCCTTCATCAACGATATTATCCACAAGCAGATCACCGGTTTCCTAGTTGCTCAAAAGTTTCACATGTGTTCGTATCTCGTGTACTTGATCGCTTATCAGGGTCAGTTCCGAGGACTAAACACTGTGGGCATTCTCAGTGTTCAGAAAGTCTACCAGTATTATGATCAGCTTGAGTTCACTAAGGCTGAACATCATTTTAAGCGTGTTCATGAGGCTTTCCTAACTTATACAGTGAGAAATTTAGACCAGGAGTTGCACGTTCGTATCTCGGCAGTTGCTAGGGCAGCGATGGATGGTTGGGCAGATTGGTTTATTCAGTTCCCGACATATACCTACATTTGAGTATACGGATTTACGGGAAATCCAGCTATGCTTCCACGTTACCCCTCGGATAAGATAGTAATTATGGAGTTCCTGAGACAGATGCATGATGTTCATCATCTTTTACGCCGCAGGCACAGACCATCTCTCAATTTTCCTTTTCAATTTGGAATGTATTGATGCAAGGCGGCAATTGATGCCAAAGTTGCAGGGCAGGAGCTCGAGACATATCATCTCAAGTATCTTGTTGAGGCACTGTTGTGACCTTTTCACACATCGCCCCATTCAAGATGGGGACCCCTAATTTTTGCTCCATTCTGGTCTTTTTTGGCTTTAGTTTTGTCTCCCTCTTTCTCTGTCGGTCTCTTTTCTATCTGCCTTTCTAGGGATGTCTTCACCATTGAGTTTAAATGTGAATTTGGCCAAGTCTGGAAAATTAGGGTTTGTACTTTCCCAGTCAATCTGTGGTCAAACAAGGTAAACAAATTGAAAATAAAGACTAAAATTGTTATCAGTATGATACTAGCAGGCCTCCACTAAAATTTCATCGAATTCCGGCTACTTATGATTTTTAGGAAGTGTGAAATTTGGAGCATTTTCTCGACATTTTTGAAGTTTCAACAGTCACACTGCATTCAGAACATGTCAGGCTATTCGTCTGCAAAATTTGAGCTGAAACGGACAACTTATTATTTTTAGAAGTTCATCTTCTGGAGCAAATTTCAGGGCTTAGATACAGAGTTTTTCAACGCATGTCTGGAGATTCCTTCTGGGTTTTCAGAGACCTTCGTGATGGTGTGACATGCAAAGCGAGATAACGACTTTAAGAATTCAGTCTTCCGAGGCTATTTTTAGGGTTTGCATATCAGGGTTTTCTTTGCATGTCTGCATATTCCGTATGGGTTTTTCGAGAGCTACGCAGTGATGTGACATGCAAATGGAGATAATCACTTATTCAGGAACTTACTATTTTTAGTAGATGCATCCCGACAGCCGCTTCCCAGCACTTCAGAATCACGAACTGATCGCAATGCAATAGAAACGAGAACAAACGGAGACCATTTGATATGCATGCAGGACAAATTAGGGTTTCCAGCTTCAAGACCCCGAAAGAGGAGTAAAAAGTCAGAATTTTAAAAAACCGGTGTATACCACCGCAATCAGCATCTCTCAAGCCATCTGTTGGTAAAATTTTAAGGCAAACGGAGCACTTACTATTTATAGTAAGTCATTTTGGAAACTGGCTAAAAATAGCAAATCAGCAGCATGTGCCAACGTCGATAGGCAGGTCACGTGGTGAGGAGCGCATCATTCGAATTTCAAATCAAACGGAGTTGTGGAGGTCTGAGGAACAAGCAATTACTATAAATAGCAAACTACCTTCAGAAATATGTTATTTTTAGCAGGTCAGCTTAGGATGGCAGTGTCAACAGGTTGATAAAGTCGTGAGGATCCAGTGTTCAAAATTTCAAATCAATCTGAGCTTCTGAAGTATGAAAATCAAGGGACTTACTATTTATAGTAAGGCATGGAAAAGTTGGCGAAGACGAAGAAAAATTGGCTAAGTCTGAGACTTCATCCTGCACCACTATGAAAATGCGCCCATCTTCAGCTGGAGTCAAGAAAATGGCTAAGTGATTAGTAATACCCACCTCCACCTTGAAAATGTGCCCTCAAGGATGAAGAGACATAAAAAAAATTTCTAAGTCAAAATGATATTCTCCTCACATGGCTAAATGCGCCCTCATGCAAGGTCTCATGTTTGAAAATTTTCTAAGTATCAAATCTTCATCATGTCCCCATGGCTAAATGCACCCTCACATGCAAGCAAAATGCTAAAAGTTTCTAAGTTAAAAACTCATTCTTCCCCACCCTCCATATGCGCCCATGTTTGAGAACCTCAAGAGTCACAAGTCAAAGGCGTTTGAATGAGCTTTCATCCACTTGACATGTTGAAATGCACCCAAAGTCAAAGAGTCAAAGAATCTCATCCAGCTCCTATGCTCTAATGCGCCCAAGTGAGGCAAGTAAAGGCAAAACGAAGAAGCTCAAGAGTCATCCTTCAACACCTACCAAATGTGCCCATACTACAAGGAGGTCAACAAGTCAAAACTAAGGCATTGAAAGATAAAATTCCTCTCACCCTCTCAAATGCGCCCAAGGTGGTGGAATAAAGTTGATAAGTGAGATGATAATTGCAAAGGCATGGGAATATAAAGTTCACTAGGCATTGAAAGTTGAATATTCCCCTTCAAGTGTGATATGCGCCCAAAGTGTGTAGGGTGATGAATATAATATGTTAGGCGTTGGGAATATTAAGCCTATAAGATGATGAACAATAAAACATGCTAGGCATTGGAATTCAAATATGATGTGCTTTAAAAGGAAAATTTTCTAAGTGAATAAATAAAAAATTTCCTCACCACAGGCAAATGGATGAAGTTGAATAGATTTTCCTAAGGCAAAGTTTTCAAAAATGCTAAATGATTCAAAAATTTTCTAAGGCATAAAATATTTTCTTTCTTAAGAAAATACGCCTGAACATGGAGGATGATGAGATTTTCCTGAAGCATGAATGAATTGCCAGAGATGAAGTCGGAGAGTGCTAGCATTGCAGGATGGATTCAAAAATTTTCAAGTCAGAGCAACAAGATGTTCACAAAGATGAAGAAACTGGTTAAATTTCACAAGGAGATATTTTTCTAAGGTTCAAAATTCAAAAAATTAAATGAACCCGTTCGTTGTATACCCATGGATTCTTCGCATTTTGAATAAAAATTTCTTTTGGGTACTGATGATCTTCAATGAGAAATGGATTTCCAAGTCTTCTGCACTTGGCCAGCACCTTTCGGATGAAGAATTTAATCGGTGCTTGAATTATGAATTTTCATAAGGGGAAATTTAAAATTTTCTAAGGCAAATTGAATAAAATGTGTTTTCAAAAGAAAAATGCTTTGAAAGATGGATTCGAAATGGATTGCCTAGGTGATTTTGATCAAATTCTTCACAGGATGGATTTTCCAGAGCGTCAGAGGTGATTTAAATTAAAAGGTTGAATGACAAGAACTTCGGCTGGTGAATGGAAATTGTTAAAAGATGAATTTAAAATAAACATTTTCGAAAGTGAATTAAAATGCTCCAGTCAAAGTTGAACTTCTAGAAGATTAAGATTCCAGATGTCGAAAATACCAGAGAAGGAATATTCAAATTCTTAAAATGAAGTAGTGGAAATTTAATATACTGGTTAAAATTAGCCTCCTTCTAGAAATTGATTTTGCTATAAGAGCTGAAGGTTATTCACTTCTTTTCACAGTTGAAGAAGTTCGAATTTGCTCTAAGTCTGATGTTGCAGTGAGTTGTTGAGGCTGAAGTGTTGAAGGAGTTCGAAATTTTGCTGAAGCTGAAGGTTGCTGAAGAAGTACGATTTAAAGAAGACTATTGAAGCTTGTAAAGATCACATTGCTGAATGTTATTGAGGAGGTACGCACTTGCTGAGTTGCTCAGAATGTGAAGTGCGAATGTACAAAAGTCCAAGTGCTGATTAAAGTTGGCAGATTTCTTGAAGTATTGAAGTTGTTGTTGCTTAGAAACTTGCTAAGTTATTTGAAGTTGAAGAGGTGCGAATTTGAGGTCTGGAATTGCTGAAGCAAAGTTGGGCGATTTTCTATAAAGTTGGAGTTACTGAAGCTTGCCTAGAAATTTTTCTAAGTCTTGACAGTTTGAAATCTGTTGAAGAAGTTGAGGTTTGCAAATGAGAAATAATATTGCAACTTCTTGAAGTCGACTGGCAGCTCTGCAAAATATTTTATTTATTTTCCTAAGTTAATTTGTTGATGGATGTTTATTATTTTGCAGATGGCTGAAGTTAGAACAACTGGCAAGGACAACAATGGTGCATCCAGGCAAGCTGTTATCAAGAAGGTGAGCAAGTCTTTCTTGCCGGAGTTAAAGTTTACTTTGAAGTTGGGCAAGCTAGCTGACACGAATTTGGGCTCTGTCAACTTGGAGACCTTCAAAAATTGAATGTTGGGGATTGGTAGTCATCAACCTTCGACCACTTCACACGACATTGTTCGAAGTGGATTATATCCAGTTGTTGGTTTCCCACCAGCGATTCAGTGTTCGGAGCTGATGATGGAGTGCGCCAACTACTATGAGAAAGATCACAGATCAATTATGTCACCAGATGGTCAAGTGTTTGCCAACCTCACTCCTGCAGCTATTGGCGAAGCTTTTGGAATCCTAGCACACAAGAACATGATTACAAATCAAGAGAACGTGTTGAGCGAATGTATGCTTCTGCATTCGAGAGATGTACGGAGACGATCAATGCTCGCTGGATGAGTAACCCCAAGCCTTCTCGTACGAAGCTGCCAAGGCAAATTATAGCAGATGACTTGAAGCAGGAGTATTGTGATCTTATCATGATGCTGAGCAGAGTTGGAGGCTGCCCTCAAGCATTTATTTTTGAGCCATGGATGTTCTATTACATCAACCTCATGCTGGAGGGAAAGGAGTACGTTAACTGGGCTGCAATGATCAGTGACAATTTGCATGAGCAGCTCCTGAGCTTGAGAAGAACGAAGACCTTTTACATGGGCTCCTACCTTATCTACATGCGGGCCCGTATCATGAAGTATAGAGGGATTTCATACAAAGAGCCTGTTGGTTGTGGCTCTCATCAATTCAAAATCCATGAGGCTTGTCCACAGCTGCACTTGACAAGTACCGCCTATTACAAACG
>VDFB02144751.1:0-27325 GCA_007258455.2 Sequoia sempervirens | reverse complement strand
GAGGGAAATAACACCATGTTTTATGTGCTTGATGAATGGTAGGCATATGCTCTCCCCTTAATTGGGTTACCAAAAAGCCAGACCCATTTTTTTTATTTTGTTTTATCCTTAGAGGGCCTGCCTTATGGGAAAAAGTAATCACCCAAGGGAATGACCCAATCGAGAACAATGTAAACCCAAGCGACTTCCACCCAGTATATAAGTGTGGGTACTTGAGGAAAGTTCAAGTATCACGAGGATTGTTCTAACAAGAAGGGAAAAAATGGTCTCTTGCCATATGGATGATCCCCCACGAATGAAATTCCTATACTACAACCTTTTGTTATAGCAGGCCAAAATCCTATTCTACTTACTGGTGCAGAAGGTCTAACCTTTGAAGTCGTCCCACATTTTTGTAGCTTTTAGTAGAGATGAGAAGTATTCCATGGGAGATTCATGGGTATTGAAGCTTGGCTAACCTGAGAAGTGAGTATCATGGAGGGGAGCCAGTGTAGTCAAGCTTCTAATCATCCGCTAAAAGTAGGTGCAACTGGAGTAAAATCCAAGTGGGAATCCAGTAAACATTGTCCTACACAGCCTTAGGAATTGTACATGCTTGATGTGTTTTACCAATGTGTTTTTAAATAAACTTCAAACAAAACATCACACACTAGAAGTGAAAAACTTGATTCAGAAAACATCCTTTGAAACAACCAATTCTCTGACTGGAAAATCAGAAAAATCAAACAAACTTGCAAGAAATTGTAACATTTTCCCAATTTAGCGCATCCACTGATTATTCTGGTGCATTTACACCATTCTTTGGCACATCCATCTACTATTATAGCACATTCACCATATAGGCCAGCACATCCATTGCATTCTGTAGCACATTCACCCATTATTACAGCGCATACACCCCATACTTTGGTGCATTCAATTTATTCTGTAGCGCATCCAACCAATCCTCTAATGCATTCAAGCTATTCTATAGTGCATCCAACCAATCCTGTAGTGCATCCAAGCCATTTTGTGGCACATCCAAGAAATTCTATAGCGCATATGCCTTTTAGCACATCCACTGACTATTACAGCGCATCCACTAGATTTATAACCAGAAAGCTAAATTTTACCCCCTATCTGACATTTTGAACCCAAATTTAGGGATCTTTTCCATAGAAGAGTTCTTTCCTTATTCCAACATTTCTATGAACTTGGAAAAATTATCATTCACAATTGAAATCATTTACCTAAACTTTGATCAAACATCTAAAAGTTCCCAACCATCAAACCTAAATTTTATCATTAAGTTGAGTTTCACCATCAGGATTTGTCATTCTTCATCCAAAAACAACACACTTTACATCAAATTTCCTAACCTTAGTCCCATCAATAGAATTCATCATTCTATTTGACCTAGGTATCTATTTGGCACTCCTAAACAACGATCAAAATTTAGCAAACCTTCACCACTTGCATGCCCGTTTTAACAAGATCCCAAAAAGCAAAAACTTAAGGATAAGGAACTTGAACCTCAAAACACTGTGGGTGAACTAGAAGAAAACCCTTTCCACAAAATCCCTCAAAATGAAATAGAAAAATAACAGAGGAGGAAATAGAACAAGCAAACCAAGATCCCAAATTTCACAAATTCCTCGAGAGGATCTTTGAAAAGGATGGAGAAAAATATCTTCTAATGTTAGCAAACCAAGGGGTCAAATTACCAAATGATTTTGATGTCAATAAATTGAAAGGAACACCAAAGAAAACTGAAACTGAAACACCAAATGTAGATCAAATGGCTGCCCTAACACATCAAATGAAGAACCTTCAACAATAATTACAAGACATGCAAAAAGGGACTACCAAAATATATTTTTCCCTACCCTTTTGATAGGAATTTGAACATGATACCATTCCCACCAAATTGTGACCTCCCAACATACAACAAATACAATGGAAAATCTGACCCCATAGACCATGTGAGGGAATTTTGAACCATGAGTCTTGAGTTTTCTCACGAAGATATCTACATGATGAGACTATTTCCTCACAGCTTGGGAGGCCATTGTATGGAATGCTTTTCGAAACTACAGCTAGGCATAAAATCCTTTGAAGAACTTGTCAAAAAATTTATCACTCAATATTCATATAACATTTCACATGAGATAACCATGAAGGATCTTTGTAATACCAAATAGAAACAAGGAGAATCCTTTATCATATTCTTACAAAGGTGGAGAAGGTTATTTGCTCGATACACTTTTCCTATACTCGAACAAGAAAAGATAGAAATTTTTATTGACAACCTCAATAGCGAAATGAGCTATAGGCTTCAATTGCAATGCCCCCCTAGCTTTGAGAAGATGATAAAAAATGGTGTCAAAATTGAAGAAGCTTTAGTCAAAAGAGGGGTATTGAAAATTCAAAATGAAGGATCAAACAATGCTAGCTCTTCCAATCATCATAATAACAATGCGAAATCAAAATTTTGGACAAGAAATAAGAATGCCAATGATGGTGCTGCCAAAACACATAATGCCAAACCGGTCTTTAATCTATTAGGAACCACAACCAAGACTGATCAAAACACCAATCAAGGAACTAATCAAAATGTTAACCAACACAACAATCAAAACAACCATAATCAAAGTAATACCCCATCTAAACCTCCACCCTATCAAACATAGTAAAACTGCAAAAAATTCACGCCTTTGGGTCAATCACACGAATCTTCATTGAGAGAACTTCTTGCAAATAACCTTATAATGTACTACCTGACACCCAAGGCTTTGAATCAAAAGTAAAATCGTCACGGTGGAATGATGCTTATTACTGTGAATTTCATCGATGCAAAGGTCATTAAACAAATAGTTGCATGCAATTGAAACACAAGATACAAGACTTAATAAATGACAAAGTCATACGAATAGAAGGACTCCAAACAAATGTTGATTATGGAGTGTTCGAAAATTCCTTACCAAACTATGAAAAAGGGGAGTCCTCTACAACAAACAACAAAGGGAAGAATGTAAACTATGTCCATTATACGGTCATCCTTCATATCTCAGTAGTGGAAGATCAAATTAATAACATTGAAACCAATGACAACCAAGACACTATTGCAGCCAACAATCCAATTAATGACATTCCAATTGAACATGAACAAGACATCATTATAGTTGAAAATTAGATTAATGACATCAAACAAGACATGGCTGCAACTGATACTCAAATTAATGTCATTAAAATCAATGGGAAATAGGACAACATACCAGTAAATGTGACCATGAGAGCACAGGCTAAATATGTACTAAAAGGAAGTTCGTCTAAAACATTTGTGGCCTCATCCAATCAATATAACGTAGTAGACCAATTACAAAAGATCCCCATGTAGATATCTATATTGGAACTGCTCAAGATTTCACCCGCCTACAAAGAGATTTTGGAAAAAGCCCTAGTGGACATAACAGTACCAACGGATCTGGAAGTGTGTAAATTTGAGGCCATGGTGGGACATTTGACTGCACCTCATTGCTTATCTTTTTCAAAAAATTATGACGCATATATTTATCATCCCCACAATGCCCCACTCCATATTGAAGTCCTAATTCATAAACATCATGTCAAAAGTGTCCTAATAGATGGAGGAGCCAACCTGAATATATGTACTTTAAAGCTTGTTCATGCCCTAGGATTTTCTAAAAAATGCAATAGATTCAAAGAAAAAGATTACAATAAAAGCATACGATGATGAGGAAATATCTTCACAGGCATTAATTTTCTTACCCATTCAAGTATGACCGATTCAGAAAGATGTAATCTTCCAAGTCTTGGACAAGGATTTGACTTACAACATACTATTGGGTCGCCCATGGATCCATGAAATGCAAGCAGTCTCATCAACATACCACTAATGTTTGAAATTCCCTTGTGGTTTCCAAGAAATCACCATCTCTGTTGATTCTAATAGTCCTCAATATTGCAACACCCTTAAATCGGTCCAAGATGTCTTTGTGCCTCATAACAGAGAAGCTTCCACTTCCATCCCTACCAATAATCAAAGCCAGTCAAGTTCCTTGTCAAAACCGTTGGTCACTTCCCCAAATCATGAAGTTCAATCTAGTTCCATGTCTAAAAAATCTAAGAAAAAGGAAGAAGGTGCCCCTTCTACATCCTCAAATCATGAAACCCAATTAAATGCCTTGTCCAAACAATTCGAGAAAAAAGTCCAAGTCAAAGACAAAGGTGTGGGTGAATATTTCATTGAAAAATCTCTATGCCTTTCACAACTGTCTTCCCCAAAGTCATATGGGAAACCCTCAACATCAATGCAATAGTCATCACAACCAATTACACTCTTTGATGGTTGATTTTTAAAATCAGGCACCACAGTTGATGAATCCAAAGACAAGGATGTTCTAAGTTGGCTTTATAAGGACGAAGAAGAGTGCCAAGCAGCCAGTGCAAATGTACAAACAACACAATATGGAAAAGGCTTCACAATATTAGAAAAAATGGGATACAAGGGGAAAGGCCCAGTAGGAAAAATAAAAGAAGGAATTGTGGAACCAATTCAACCCCTCTTAGTCAATCCAAAAGACAAGACTAGGCTGGGTTATAAAGAGGAGACAAAAGAAGAGATAACTCAGAGGGTTGCCAAGAGAATCTTGTAACTACAAGCTAGTGATGATCATGAAATTGATTCAAATGAATGTGAGTGGGATTCAATATCTGAAGAGTCTTGTCACGACAAGGAAATTGATGTGGTACACAAGTATGCACCCCTACTCGAGGAGGGACAAGGCTCAGGTTCTAGACTGCTTGAAAGAGGATCACAACACATTGATGACTAGCAAAGATGATCAAACTAGGAGTGAAATGGATAATTTAGAGGAAAGTTACCTTATAGACCTTGACTTTGCTATTGGAAAAATCAAAGACATCACCATCAGGACTCTTACTATCTCCGACCTTAACTAGTTTGATGATTCCTTACCCCTAGTACATCCTGAACTCATAGACTAGAACCAAACCGAGCCATTTGATATCCCCACATTTTCAAATGATGATGCCATCGTCAACTTCCTCTGTTTCAACAATCCCCAAGTATATTCCACTATTGAACATCATAACAAAGTTTCCAAATAGGGGAGTGTCAAATCTTTCAGCTGAAAAATGAATAATACAAGAAATAGATCTGATGGTGAAAACCATTCAATGGTAGTATCAAATCTAGAAAAAGAAAAAAAAAGAGCACATCCAACGACAAAAACCTCTTTAAGGCGTCAAAGGATGGAATATTTCACACTTTCCCAGAACATTTTCAAGAAATATCAAAAGGATTGATTGAGCCCACACAGTCCGTCAATATCGAAAATGCAGAAATAGTGAAGACTATCCATTTAGTGGCATCCTTGATAGACCAAGAAAAACCAAGCTTCCTCAAATTCTTCATAGAGAAACAAATCAACTTTTCTTGGTCATATGCCGACATGCCAGGGATTGATCCAGATCTTATCATGCACCACCCATCCTTACCACCAGGAGTAAAACAAGTCAAGCAAAAGCTAAGGAAAATGCATCCACATATTGCCCTATTGGTAAAAGCAGAGCTGAAGAAGTTATTGGATGCAGGATTCATCAGACCCATTGACTATGTTGAGTGGATCTCAAATATTGTACCTGTCTCAAAGCCTGACAACAACATCCACATTTGCACAGATTTCTGAGATCTTAATAAGGTTTTCCCTAAAGATGATTTTCCTCTACCTAACATAGACATCATAGTGGACTTAACAACAAGACATGGCATGTTGTCACTTATGGATGGTTTTTCAGGTTATAATCAAATCAAGATAGCTCCAAAGGATTAAGACAAGACAACCTTCACATGTCAATGGGGAACATTATGTTGGAACGTCATGTCATTCAGATTAAAGAATGCAGGAGCTACTTATCAGTGCGCCATGACAACAATTTTTCATGATATGATGCATACCTTCGTGGAAGACTATGTGGACAATCTATTGGCCAAATCATACACTAGAGAAGGACACTTAGAGATCTTGGGCAAAATATTTACCAGATTGGAGAAGTTCAATGTACGAATGAATCCAAAGAAATATATGTTTGGGGTGACTTCAGCCAAAATCTTGGGATATATAGTTTCAGAAAAAGGCATTGAGGTAGACTCGAAAAAAGTTAAAGCTATCATGGAGATTCTGCCACCGAAAAACATCAGCCAACTATGATCTCTGCAAGGGAGATTTCAATCAATCTGAATATTTATTTCACAATTGGCAGACAAGACCTGTCCTTTCACTCACTTGCTACACAAAAATGTTTCTTTTTGATGGGATGAGAAATGTGAAGAGGCCTTCAACCAATTAAAACAATATCTAATGAGTCCACCTATCTTAATACCACTAGTAGAAGGAAAGCCACTCTTATTATACATTGCAACAACTGAGATATCATTGGGAGCCTTGTTAACACAAGAGGATTTAATAGGAAAAGAAAGCAATTTATTACATCAGAAGGATGCTAAATGGCTATGAATTCAATTATACATCCATTGAAAAGGATTTTTTGGTAGTAGTGTTTTCCACCCAAGAGCTACGACACTACATGCTAACTCATACCATCAAGTTAATAACCAAAATAGATCCACTAAAATACCTTCTTAGCAAAGCTAATCTAACTAGAAGACTAGCCAAGTGGGTTATGATACTAAGTGAATTTGACATCCACTATGTGGATAGGAAAGCAATAAAAGGACAAGCAATCATAGACTAGTTGGTTGAAGCACCTCTACTAGATGATCATCTTCTACACATTGAGTTTCTAGACGCTGATGTCCTCACCTTGACTGCACAACAGTGGACATTATACTTTGATGGATCACACACACAACATGGATCAAGGGCTAGAATCCTATTTGTCACTCCACAAGGACATACCATTATGAAATCATACAGATTGATGCTCCCTTGCACCAACAACATGGTGGAGTATGAAGCATTAATCATTGGCATTAAAATAGCAGTAGAATGGAAAATCCCATAATTGCAAGTTTACAGAGATTCTCAATTGGTCATTAACCAAGTCAATGATGATTATCAAACAAAGGATAAAAAATTGATGCCCTATAAAAGAAAGATTGGTGACTTTAAGAAATACTTTGTGGATATTAAATTTGAAAAGATTTCAAGAATGGATAATAAATTTGTTGATTCCATGGCCACTATTGCTTCCTTATTACAAATTCCAGAGAAAAGAAGTTATGAGTTCATGGTGGAACAACTATTTACCCCTGCTTATGATGATACCGAGTCCCAAGTTATATGTCACCTAGTTGATGTCGATACCTCAATCTATGGTAAAATTTATACCTATCTAAAAGATAAAACCCTTCCACCCGACCCATCCTTCAACCAAAAATGAAGTTCTTCATTTGCCAAGCCGCTTGACATACTCTTATCATAGATGTACTTTACTGACAAGGTCTTGACGAAACTCTCTTTCAATGTCTAGAACGCGACAAGTCTGAAATGGCTTTACGGGAAGTTCATGAGGGTATTTTTGGAACTCATTCAAATGGCTTAACCCTAGCCAAAAACTCCTTCATTTAGGGTATTACTAGCCAAACATGGAGGAGTCTTTTTAGTTCGTCAAGAAATGCCAAAAGTGTCAGATTCATGGCAACCTCATTCATGCACCAACACAAGACCTTCAACCGTTCACACCAACATGGCCCTTTTGTCAGTGGGGATTGGATCTTGTAGGAAAAATTCATCCACCTTCGTCAAATGGATAGAAGTTTATCATCACAGCCACAAAGTACTTTACGAAGTGGATTGAAGTTGTTCCTCTAATCACCATCATAGGAAAGAAAATTTCATCCTTCATCCTCAACTACATCATCTATCGGTACGGCATCCCTCAAACCATTATCACTGACAATGGAAGATCGTTCAAAAATTAAGACATGCAAGAATCGTGTGAGAAGTTAAGGATCCAACATCGCTTCTCTACACCATATTACCCTTAAGGAAATGGTCAAGCAGAGGCCTCCAACAAAACTATTTTGAAAATCTTGAAGAAAATGGTCAACGATGCTGGACATGATTGGCACATCCAATTAAACCCTGCTCTGTGGGCATACCAAACCAGTATCTACACACTAACAGGAGCCACACCATATGCTCTTGTATATGGATCTGAGGCCATTGTACCCATTGAGGTTGAAATACCATCACTCCATGTGTCATTGAAGGGTATCATCTCTGATGAAAACTACCGAGTACCTAGATTGCAAGAGTTGGAATTATTGGATAAATGACATCAACATGCAGTGAACCACCTAAAATCCTATCAGAGTACACATAAAAAAATAATATGTCTATAATCCTCACAATTAATTAAATATTTATTATTTAATTAATTTATCTAAAAGTCCTCTACATATGATTAAATTTAATTAATTTAATTGTATTGTTCATTCATCTTATTCTTTCTTCATGATTAAATAAATTTATTTTATTTAATTATTTTTATATGTCCACTTAATTAATTAAATAAATACATTTTATTTATTTAAATTAATTATCATTGTTTAAATTTAAATTAAATCTTTTGATTTAATTAAGTTTAAATATTTCTCTTCTATTTTAAATTCTTCTTCTAATTAATTAAATATTTCATTTAATTAATTTCATAAAAGTGGTTTAATTAAATAAACCTTATTTAATTAAATATCTTTTGCTTTCTTTCTAAATCACAATTATATATTTTATTTAATTGTAAAATCTTCTGAAATCTTCTCATATCATAATTAAATATTTTATTTAATTATGAGATCTTCTGCTTTCTTCAAAAAACCCTAATTAAAGCTTTCTTCTTATCAAAAACTTTCTTCTGCTTTAAAAGCTTAATTAAAATATTTCATTTAATTAAGAAAAGCTGAATGTCACCCACAAATAAATAAATTGAATTTTTAATTCATTATTTAAACAGCTTTCAAATCTTTCTTTTATCTTTTTAAAGAAAGATGATTTCTTATCTTCTTATTTTTTTCTCTTTCATAAAAATAGAAAAATCTTGTTTTTAAGTTTTCTTCTATTTTCTCTTCAGTTTCATCCTTCTTCAACCATTCGATTTGTCAGGAATTATCACAACCGTCAATCAAGACAGCCAATCAAAATCATTTGAAAAACTCTATAAATACCTGTGTGAATCCAAGCATTGGTAATAGGCAATTAATTAGAGTACATGCATTTAATTCATTTTAATATTCTCATATCATAGCATCATGTTTACTTCAAGCATATTAGTTCAATTCAATATCATAGCTTAAATCTTGCATCATGCATCACATTTAAAATCTCGTTCTTTAGGAAGACAGTTTGTTGAGCCTAGCCTACAAATTTGAGAGCAAAAGCTGGAATCGACAAAAACACTGAAGATAGAGGACAATAGGACGACAATCAAAGCAAAATACTGAGTTTGCATTTATTTACTTTTTATGTTCTGTTTTGATACAATGTTTTATTGGTGTGCTTGAATACTATTTATTTAATTCATTATGCATATTATTTTTCACACACACAATAACCTACTAAGAAATCTAATGTCCATAAGCTATAATCATAAGGTCAAACCCATAATATTTCAAGTTGGTGACTTAGTATTGAAGGAGAATCCGTGCAATCAGCAAGATAGGGAGAAGAAAGGAAAGTTTGAACCCCAAATTGGTTGGGTCCCTTTGTCATTGTGTCAATCTTTGGATCAGGAGCATACCAGCTATCCATGCCAGAAGGAGACCTATTTGAGGAGCCTATGTACAACCTCCATCTTAATAAATTCTACACATGATTCATCTGATGCACCATAAAAGTCCTGAAGAAATCCAAAAAAAAATTAGAAAAGTCTTCAAGAAATCCAAAAAAATTAGAAAAAGTCCTAAAAAAATGGTCACCCTAATGAAAACCTAGCAAACAAGCATCTTGGTGACAACAAAAAAAATCAAAACTCAAAAATACAAAAAAAGAAAAAAAAGAAAAAAACCAAAATGAAAAATACAAAAAAAGTGAAAAAAAAATTAAAAAATCATAAAAGCTGAAAAAAGTGCAATAAAAGCAAGTAGTGAAAACCTGGCAACATGCGCTATTTGTGATGGACCATCTTTTTCCTCTATTGGAATGCGTGTCAACTGTTGGATCTTTGCTATCATTATCCACATCTATCATTTGAGCCTCATGTACATATCTGGGTGTCGCGGTTGTGTCTCACCTTGGCTTGGCGATCATTGTACATATCCATAATAAATTGGTTTGTTTCTACTGGGGGAAAAATCCTAAACTCACTGGGGGAAATCTATCTTTGAGTTTAAAACGATAGACAAACAACAATACGACAACATGATAAAAATACAACGATCAAGTGAACTGCAACATTGAACATCAATCATAATCAAAAACCAACCATTTGAACCAACAACAACAAGATCAGTCAAAACAAATCTCATTTGGTGGCCATTCTCTGAATCAATGTTTTATCACTTTGGCATGAATGTTCAAATTATTTACATCATGATTATTGTTATCATTTCTCTAGAGCAACTCAAGGATGTCAAGAACTAGAGAAGCTATGATTGAGAATGATATTTTTCTTTGTCTACTGTTTGTGAGTTGATCATTATTACTATGTGAATCATCACGGGACGTGCTCTACAAAGTATCACTGATGACATTTTGGATTTGCATAGGAAAACAATTAACTCTTGTTAGTTTATGCAAAAAATGCTCAAGTCATCTCAATCCAATTATACCTAAATGCTTGTGTTAACTTGCACTATCAAACATCATGAAAGAAGTACATAGGTCATCATGGTCTAATTATACCATTGATGTTTGTACTTACTTTCAACATTTTAAAATCTCAATGATGATACCAAGCACAATAAATTGATTACTAGGATGAAAACATTGCATTATTAGGTTTGCATGTTTAGGTTGCATTCATACTAGTTTTGCATCTGTATTTATAGATTTTTCCAAGGCTGGTACAATTTCATGAGTAATGTTATCTCTATCATTAACAGATTGAGTACATTTGGCATTAATGAAAAGATCATTTAGATGCATAAGCATTAGGATGTCATTCACTCATTATCATATCATTTCATAATCCATCTAGTCTTTAGGTCATATAATTGCATCATGAAAGTCCAAAAACAAAGCATTTACAATATCATTTCCATCCATCTATACATTTAGTCATACATTTGCATTACAAAAACAAAATCCAAAAAGAAACATTCTCATAATCCATTTCATACATGTGTTCATACTTTTGCATTAGAAAAATACAAAAACATAGATTACAATGCACCTCATACATCATAATAAAGCACAATCCATGGGAACACCTAGAATTGTACATCATCATTCAATCATTCCATCCATCCATTTATGCATTAACATTATCATATATTGCATCATACATTTGCATTATAAAAGTACAAAAACATAGCATCTATCACATTTCATTCACATAATAAGATTCATCACATATAGCATATAGACATCATTCATAAAAGCATCATAGAATCATAATGCATGTTGCATCCATAATCTATCCAGACACCCAAAAATGGTCCTGAGAATCTAATTAATTATACCTAATTTATTTGATTAATTAATCTTAAATCTCATCTTACTTAATGTAAATAAATAGAAATATTTATTTTATATTAAGTCCATTATTAATTCTTCATTTCACTTAATTAAATAAACAAAATTAAATACTTTGTTTTATTATTATCATTAATATTTCTTCTATACTTTATCTATTAATTCTATCTTAAATTAAATACACAGCTTCAATAATTTGTGTTATTTAATTACCTCATCACATTTCTTCTTAATTAAATAAAGATATTCTAAAAATCTTTTACTTAATTATCACTTTCCAAATATTTTAATTTAATAAACAAATCCTATAGTTTGATTTATTAAATTATTTATTCCTCTTTTGCTAAAATTAAATAAACTAAAAATATTTAATTTATGCATAAATCATTTACACTATTCACTCACCAATAAAATTAGATTTTTTAAAATCTAATTAATGCAACTTCCATTCACGGGAAGAGCTTCAGGGAAAAACTTGCAAGAAGTCCTCTCAATCTTCTTCCATCAATCCTCCCTCTCTTCTTGCCTGGTGTTTTCATGGGGAGGAACAATCCTCCATGATCAGCTCCATCTTCTCATCCCATGCCTTTCAATTCTCCAGATTGAATCACAACCCCTTATCCCGTATCCCTGTGCAATTGTGCTGCCATGAAAGCTATAAATATAGCTCTTTGGCTACAGGAAATGGATCCCAACTTATGCAATCTTACTCTGCAGGTTTCCAAAGCATCCAAGCATCCAGGCATCCAAGCAATCAAGCATTCAAGCACTCATCCAGCATCCATCAAGCAGCAATCAAGCATCCAACATTTGCAGTCATGGCTGCCATTACCATAGGATTTGCATATTTAATCACATAGGAATAGAATTAGTTCATTTCTCATTCTCTAAGTGTCATTTCAATAGTTTAATTAGCTTACAAATCTGAGAGCTAGGTAGATTAAAGAAATCTTTAGAGTTAGAGAGTAATAGGATAGATTTCTGAAGCTTTTTAGTTTAAATTCGTTTAAATTCATTAAGTTTTAGATGCAATATCTTATTTAGAAGCGTAGATGCATTGTTTAGATTGTTTCCCTCATTCTACCGCTTACAAATTGGCGCCCACCGTGGGGCCTTACCCCATATTTTGCTAAAATTTTGAAAATTGTGTCCTACAGGTATCGGCGTGAAAGTTTTCGCGGAATCGTGAGTTTTTGCAGCGCGCCGGTGGTCTGTTTTAGCGCGCCGGGTTCCTGTTACAGCGCGCCGGGTTACTATTCCAGCGCGTCACGTCACTGTTCCAGCGCGCTGGGTTTATATTTCAGCGCGCCGAGTCACTGTTTCAGTGCGCCACTTTCTTGTCTTCGAAATCATTTCTTTTATCTGGATCCGACGCGTCCGCGACCAGATTCTATTTCTGTCTATTTTCTTGGTTAAAATGTACCAATCCTAGGATAGAAATGGATAAAATTTATCAATCCTAGGATAGAAATGGATAAAAATTAATCAATCCTAGGATAGAAACGTCATATTTATTTTGTGGTTTAAAATTGAACATCATGCTTATTATGGAGCAATATCTCCATATAGAGTAAATCATTTGTCTTTTGGGTTTTAAAAAGAACAACATCTTTGCTGTGATTGGGTGATAGGTTTATGCTCTCCCCTTAACTGGGTGCATCAGAAAACCAGACTCACCATTACTTTACGCATTTTAAAGCTTTCTTAAAACCTTTAGACAGGCCTGCCGTAGTGGGAAAAAGTACTCACCCTACGGGAACGACCTGAGTGGGGACAGCCAAAAGCCATGGCATTCCAACCCACTTTAAAATTTATGTGAATTTGGGGAAACCCTCTTTCAATGGAAGTGCGCAGGATAACCATCCCCAAAATCTTTGTTCTAAAGATTGGGAGGTCTCTCGAGGGAGTTTATCCATTTGCCGCTCCGAACGGAAACCCTATCTAAGAACCTAGAACTAGAAGCACGCTTGTCAGTTTCTAAACATTGTAATACTCAGCGGTGCAGGGGCGGGGAAGAATCTACCCTCAAGCACTCACCATATAATTGCCAAGGACTGTTTGCTCAGGGGATCCGGTATCCACTTCCGTCACTCTAAGTACGCACTTGGAAAAGACAAAAACACAGGCGCCCTCTAGGGGGTGACATGGCTGTGTGAGTCGACGCAATTCCAAGCTGTGGGCCATTCGAGTATATAACGATGACCTTTTATCTCTAGGAGTGAGTCTATCTGAAGTGATTTATCTTGTTATCTAACCAGTAAAAAATCAAAAAGAATCATTGATTCTTGAGAACATACACTATCTGTTTAGATTCTAGGATTTTTAAAAGATAACTATTCTATTCTTGCTTGCTGTGTTTTCTCTCATTAAACTCAGATAAGATCATCACAAGAAAATTCTCAAAAATCAAAGCACTTGTGGATTTCTCATGATTCGAGATTGGGTATCCACCAAGTTTGTCAAGAAGTCTCTTGTCAAACGAATCAGAAAACCAAAGAAAACACTTGCATACAAACAACTTTTAAGAAAGCAGCGATTTCTATACCAAAGTAGGAAAGTTCTACTCCAACACAGGACTTTTATTCATAGGTATCACAATTTTTCTAGAGGTTATACGGATGACCATGCTGTAGCTCCCTTAGATTCACAAGCATTTTATCAAAGAAGAGCTCTTAGGCAACATCACAACCACAGTCAAAGAATTCATCCAGAATACATCCCACAACCAGCCATCCAATACGACACCAGACCAAGTGAGTTTCATAGAATAAGATAGTTTTTCTATCTTAAACACCTTAAGGTTCTATTTTAGTGCGTCACTATTCTGTTCCAGCATGTCTGGTTCCTGTTTTAGCGCTTTCGGTATCTGTTCCAGTGCATACCGTATCTGTTTTAGCGCATTCGGTATCTGTTCCAGCGCGTAGCTCATCTGTTTTAGCACGTAAGGTATCTGTTCCAGTGCGTAGACTCTCTGTTTTAGCGCTTTGGGGATCTGTTCCAGCGCGCCCGGTCTCTGTTTCAGCGCGTTGTGTCTCTGTTTTAGCGCGCCATAAAATCAGAAAAAAAAATAGAGAGTTGATAGGACATTTTGTCAGTTTACCCATATCGATAACAAGGTTTTCATCAGTCCAGAACATTTTTTTCACAGTCCAGAACACTTAAGTCACACAAAAGGAAAGCTTTACCCCTACACCTAGATCTTGCAGCATCTTGCATAGTGTCATTATCACCAAAATCTGAGATTTTCTGTCAAAGTTTCCCTATCAAGGATTTTATCATCCTTCCATCATGAAACTAGATAAGACTAAATCAGATTTTAAATCAACAACCTTGACACTTATCCAATCAAATCCAAGATCAAAGTCTAGAGTAAAACTTTAAATGTTTGTATGCCTATTTTCACACGAGCAGCATATCAAAAACAACAAGAACAAGAAAATGAAAGAATAGTAGCCATGGCTGAAGAAAACCCTTAGGGACGATATAGCAACACTGATCCTCTTATTAACTCACATGAGAAAGAAATAACTGCAGAGGAAATCGAGAAAGTTCAACAAGACCCTCATTTCCATAAATTTATGGAAAAGATGCTAGAACAAGACATGGAAAAGTATCTTCTATTATTGGCTGACAAAGGTGCTAAGCTTCCTAAAGACTTTGATGTCAATCAACTCAAGGAAACAACTACACCCAGGACAACTAGTGTGGAAAATCCAAATCAAATAGATGCTTTGACAAAACAAATTCAACAGTTACAATTACAATTCCAAAATATCCAACAAGGGCCAACAAAGAGATATTCATTGCAAGACATTTGCCCTTATCCGTTCGATCCAAGCATTAACATGATACCATTTCCACGGTATTGTGAATACCCAACATACAACAAATAAAATGGGAGAACCGATCCATTTGATCACGTACGGGAATTTCGAGCCATGAGCATAGAGTTTGCACACGAAGACTCTTACTTACTACGATTATTTCCAAGAAGCTTAGGAAACACTTGCATGGAGTGGTTTTCTAAATTGGAACCCAAGATTCAATCTTTTGAAGAACTGATCAATAGGTTCATAACGCACTTCTCGTTCAACATCCAACATGGGGTAACCTTAAAAGAACTCTACAACACCAAACAAGCAAAGGGTGAAAAGTTTCTTTCCTTTCTCCAACGATGGAGAAGGCTATTTGCTAAATATCCTAGAACTATTCCTGAAGAGGAGAAGATAGAGATGTTCATTGATAACTTAGTGGATGACATGAATTACAGATTAGATTTACAATGTCCATCTACATTTGAACAAGTTATCGAAAAGGGGCTCAAAATTGAAGAGGCTCTCATCAAAAGAGGAACGATCAAGCACTTCATTGAAGGTTCAAACAATAACAATTCCTCTAACAACAACAATGAAAAGCCAAGATTTTGGCAAAAGAACAAGAATATTGATACCATGATCGATACACACACATCTAAACCAGTATTCACCTTGATGCCAACCCCTACAAACAAACAAAACAATGGTCTTAATGTCAAACAAAGTGGTGACCAAGGGAATAATCAAAACAGTGGAGAGATAAAAACCCAATCATTCCAACGACCATCCAATAAACGAAAATTCACGTCATTAGGACAATCATTGGAATTGGTCCTCAAAGAACTTTTAGACGAGAAACTCATCCAAGTACAGGAGGCTAGAAATTGGGACCCTCAAGTCAAACCATCATGGTGGAATGACTTACATTACTGTCACTACCATCAAAATAAAGGCCACATGACTGAAAATTGTTGGCAGTTAAAACATGCGGTACAAGACCTCATAGATCAAAAGAAAGTATTTGTAGAGGGGCATCAAACAAACAAAGATCACACAACATTCAAAAATCCCCTACCCAATTATCAGAAGGGAGAATCCTCTTCCGCAAATACCAAAGGTAAGAATGTTGGTTATGTTTATGACACAACGATCCTTTGTTTTTTTGCTACCAAGGAGGATGAAGAGTTATGCCATCAAATCAATCAGAACAAGGACATTACATCCACCAATTTGGTACAACATATGGACAAATATGAGAACCAAATTAACGTAATCACACTCAAAGGGAAACAAGAGTACCAACCGGTTAATGCCACAACAAGGGCACAATCCAAAGTTATATTGAAAGGAGCATCGCTATCATCCCCATCTGTGGATCCTCCCTCTAATCAATATGATCTCATCGATCAATTGCAGAAAATACCAGCACAAATATCTATCTTGGAACTTTTAAAGATTTCCCCATCACACAAAGAGGTTCTTGAACAAGCTCTTGTATCAACCACAGTACCTAACAATTTGGATGTGTGTCAGTTCCAAGCTATGGTGGGACATCTATCTGCACCTCATTGCCTTTCATTTTCCGAACATGATGATGTGTCACTCACCCATCCACATAATTCCGCTCTTCACATTGAAGTCCTCATTCATAAACACCGTGTAAAGCGTGTCCTGATAGATGGAGGGGCTGGTTTAAATATTTGTACCTTAAAATTGATTCGTGCACTAGGATACTCGGATGAAGCCATTGATACAAGGAGAAAAATCACAATCAAAGCATATGATGAAGAAGAAAGGTCCTCTAAAGGGTTGATCATAATACCCATTCAAGTGGGACCTATTGTCCAAAAAGTGGTTTGCCAAGTCCTAGATAGGGAACTGGCATACAACATACTGTTGGGACGTCCTTGGATCCATGATATGCAAGCAGTACCTTCTACCTATCATCAATGCCTAAAATTTCCCGTCAATGGACAGGAGGTAACAATCACAGCAGACTACAATGACACCCAAGCTTGCCATACATTGAAGACATCTCAGGATACATTCATACCTCACAATAGAGAAGTTAGCACATCAGATGGTGAGCAACAACAGAACTTCATATCAAAGTGGCTTCCAAAACAACAAAAATCACAAGAGATAAGGGTGACACAATCTAACCCTTCAAATGTTGAAGAACAATTAGCTCCACTCTCACATCAATTCACCAAAGAAGTACAGATAAGTGACGAAGGAATAAGTGAATATGGTGTTGGACACTCATTTCATCTATCACAAATGTTACCCTCCTTACAAACGTATGGACAACCATCTACAATCATCCAAAATTCAGAACAATCTACAACAGCATTAGATGGCAGATTTGTAAAAGCTGGGAGCTTAGATGAAGAATCAGAAGATAAGGACATACTAAATTGGCTTTATAAGGATGAGGAAGCTTCCACTTCCACCAGTAACATCATAGAGACAAATCAATATGGAAAAGGAAAAACTATTCTGGAGAAGATGGGATATTCAGGACAGGGACCCCTTGGGTTAAGGAAACAAGGCATAACAGAACCAATCCAGCCTCTTACGCTCCAACATAAGGATAAAACGGGACTAGGATATGCAGCAGAACAAGGATCTCTTGATCGAGGGAAACAAAGTGTAACAGAACCAATCCAAGTCCTCGCAATTCAGCAAAATGGCAGAACTGGACTAGGATACACAGAAAAAGCAAGAGTAGAAATCACCAATAAAACTGTAGAAAGTATTCTTCAAATAAGAGATAACTCTGAAACAGATTCAAATGAGTATGAGTGGGACAACTTATCAAACGTTTCATATGAAGATATTTAGATTGACATTATCAAAAAGTATGCCCCCGAACTCGAGGAGGGTCAAAGCTCAAGTTTTAATCCTATTGTCTTTGAAACACAAAACTTCGATGACTCAAGTGAAGATGAACGGACATCGATTGAGATAAATGATGTGTAAGAAAATACCTTTGTAGGCCTCGACATAACCACTAACAATCTAGATGACATTTCCGTCCGAGCTTTCACAATCGCTGACCTCAACCCATCTAATGATTCATTGCCTTTACTACATCCTGAGCTTATCGAATGGGAACCCCAACACCCTATTGATCTCCCTATCTTTAACAATGATTCTGCCATTATCAACTACCTTTGTTGTGAGGAATCCGATACTTGTTCTACCAATACTTCTTTTTACGATGCTTTTAGGCAGGAGGATGCCAAGCCTTCCAGTTGCAAAAATATGAAAGAAAAAAATGGATCTAATGGTGAAAACCATTCTATGGCAGTATTTGATCCTAAAATAGTAAAAAAAAAGAATGCATCCAATGGTGAAAACCTCATTGAGGCACCAAAGGATGGAAGGCTTGACATTCTCCCACAACATTACCATGAAAGATCATCAGTGTTGATAGAACCCACACAGTCTATTAATATTGGCACAGCAGACACAGCAAGAATACTACACCTGGCCGCATCCATGACAGATACAGAAAAGCCAGATTTTATCAAATTCTTTGAAGAAAGATGCATCAATTTTGCATGGTCATACTTTGACATGCCAGGTTTAGACACAGATCTCATCATGCATCACTTATCCTTACCAGCTGGCATTAAACCAGTCAAGCAAAAACTGAGAAAGATGCATCCACATGTTGCATTATTAGTAAAAAATGATTTGAAGAAACTACTAGATGCTGGATTTATCAGATCTATTGATTATGTAGAATGGATATCCAACATTGTACCTATTTCAAAGCCAGATAACACCATTAGAATATGTACTGATTTCCGAGATTTAAATAAAGCCTATCCAAAGGATGATTTTCCTTCGCCAAACATAGACATGATTGTAGATCTAACAGCTGGCCATCAAATGTTATCACTCATGGATGGATTTTCAGGATACAATCAAATCAAGATAGCTCCTGAAGACCAAGAAAAGACAGCATTTACATGTCCATGGGGCACCTTTTGCTGGAATGTCATGCCTTTTGGGTTAAAGAATGCAGGAGCTACATACCAGCGAGCTATGACAACAATCTTCCATGACATGATGCAAACCTTCATGGAGGACTATGTGGATGATATCTTAGCCAAATCTTACACCAGAGAAGGACATCTAGAGATATTGGCCAAAATATTTGACAGGTTGGAAAAATTCAAAGTCAGATTAAATCCTAAGAAATGTGCCTTTGGGGTAACATTAGCAAAACTCCTTGGATACATAGTTTCTACAAAAGGAATTGAAGTAGATCCAAAGAAAAGTCAAAGCCATCATGGAAATGCCACCTCCTAAGAATATCAGTACATTAAGATCTCTACAAGGCCACTACAGTCCATCAGAAGATTCATCTCTCAACTAGCAGATCGGTGTCATCCATTCAACCATTTTTTGCATAAAAATGTGCCTTTTAAATGGGATGAACAGTGTGAGAATACTTTCAATCAAATCAAGCATTATTTGATGACACCACCAATCTTGGTGCCACCCAGTTGACAGCGCTTCATTGTTGCTATATACGAACAACATGAGCATTTCTTTAGGAGCCTTGCTAGCACACAAGAGGATAGAGAAGGAAGGAATGGTGCAATATACTATAAGTATCACAGTAACACTCAATGGACACGCGAAGTAAACTATACCTTCATTGAAAAAATCATGCTTAGCTGTAGTATTTGCAACACAAAAATTGCGACACTATATGCTCACTCACACTGTCAAGCTTGTTGCAAAAATTGATCCTCTCAAGTATTTACTGAGCAAAGCAGCTTTAACATGAAGGTTGGCAAAGTGGGTCATGCTCCTCAGTGAGTTTGACATTCAATATGTTGAAAGGCGAGCTATCAAAGGACAAGTCATTGCCGACCAATTAGCAGAAGCTCCATTATCAGACGGTCATCCTATGACCATGGAATTTCCTGATGCGGATATCCTCAACATTACAACACAGCCATGGCAACTCTAATTCGATGGATCCTACACACAACATGGATCAAGGGCAGGAATTTTATTTGTCACACCTCTTGGGCACACAATTCCACGATCTTATAGGCTTACCTTCCATTGCACTAACAATGTGGCAGAATATGAAGCTTTGATCCTTGGAATTAAAGTGGCTATTGAATGGAAAATCACAGAAGTACAGGTGTATGGAGACTCCCAGTTAATCATCTACCAAGTCAACAATGATTACCAAAATAAGGATGACATTAATCGATTTTATAATAAAAAGCATCGGGTAGGATAACCTAAGAAAATACTTCCATAGAAATCAAATTTGAGCAGATACCAAGATCGTGAGAACAAAGCGCCAGGCTGCCATGGCCACAATATATCTCTTTCTACAAATGCCTCAAATGCAAGATCAAAGACGATTTTATTGTAGAACAAGTATCAAATCTTGCATACGCGAAATCCCAAATCCCAAACCATAAGCCTTTTGGATAGTGCCCAATCTCTCATTTATGGAGACATTTATACTTATCTAAAGGATAATATCTTACCACCAGATCTTTCTCGCAACCAAAAGCGCAACTTCATATGCCAATCTGCCAAACATACCATTATAGCTGACACCCTTTACCGTCGAGGCCTAGATGGTACTCTTTTGCGTTGTTTAGAACATAACGAATCTGCTTCAGCTTTACATGAGGTCCATGAAGGAATTTCTGGTACACATTCAAGTGGATTATCTTTAGCTAAGAAACTCCTTCGTTTGGGGTATTATTGGCCACACATGGAACAAGAATCTTATTAGTTTTTCAAAAGATGTCCAAAATGCTAGATCCATGGCAATCTTATACATGCACCGGCACAGGAGCTACATCCATTTGCAACTACATGGCCTTTCTGTCAGTGGGGATTAGACCTGGTAGGGAAAATTAACCCATCTTCATCTAATGGACACAAGTTCATTATCACAAAGAACTTAAATATTTTGCATAAAATGGGTGGAGGCAGTTCCCTTAACCACAATCACTAGGAAGAAAATATCATCTTTCATACTTAATTATCTCATTTGTAGATATGGGATACCCCAGTTAATCATCACAGATAATGGCAGGCCTTTCAAGAACCAAGACGTCCAAGAACTGTGTGAAAAGTTTCACATCCAACATCGCTTTTCAACCCCGTATTACCCTCAAGGTAATGGACAGGCAGAAGCTTCCAACAAAACAATCCTAAAAATTCTCAAGAAAACTGTGAATGAGGTAGGGCGTGATTGGCATGTTCACTAACTCGCCTTCTTGGGTTTACGTGACTAGCACGTAACACCAACAGAGCCACACCATATGCTCTTTTGTCTATGGATCGGCTAACATTACTCATTGAGGTAGAAATTCCATCCCTTCGAAGTTTCAATTAAAGGACTCCATTTTATGAAGATTATAATGATTCTAGACTTCAAGAATTAGGAGCTACTTGATGAACGGCCGACAACAAGTTTTCAATCATTTGACGTACTCTATCAACAAAGGATGCTCCAGGGAACTATAACGAGGGTTGGGTTTAGAGTCTTCCGTGATTGAGACTTATCCCACGGGAAAACCCTAGAAATCAAGGCATGAAAAGAAGGGAAAGTTTGAACCTAACTAGATAGGACCTTATGTCATCATATCAGTCTATGGATCAGGAGCATATCGACTGTCTACACCAGAAGGAGACATGTTGGAGGAGCCCATGAACAACATTCATCTCAGGCGATTCTACACTTGAGGATATATAGTGCATGGTCAATAAAGTTGTCTTGATGAAAACCTGGCAAACAGGCGTCATGATGATAGAAAAGAGAGAAAAACAAAAAAAATATATAAAAATAAAAATACAAAAGAAAAGGAAAGAGGACACAATAAAAACAAGTGATGAAAACCTAGCAAACAGGCGTTACTTGTGATTTTCACCAAACTCCTCTATCTATTAGGTACAGTTTTGTTACGATTGTTTCCTTTCATAGCATTTCCATCTATCATTTGAGATAATCATTATCACTATCCCTATCATAGCAGAGATACCATGTTTTACCTTGGCTTGGGGGCAACATCCTAGTGTTATCTGGTACAAATAGACTTTCAGCTTACATGGAAAGGTAGTCAAACATGACAACATCAAGTGGCAATACATCAAAATCCAAAAACATCAGAAAATCAAAATCCAAAACATCAAAACATCAAAATCCAAAACATCAGGAAAATCAAAATCCAAAAACACGAAAAATCAAAATCCAAAACATCGTAAAAATCAAAATCCAAAACATCGTAAAAATCAAAATCCAAACATCAAAAATCAAAACTAAAAACATCGAAAATCAAAAATCCAAAACATCGAAAAAATCAAAAAATCCAAAAACATCAGAAAATCAAAAATCCAAAAACATCAGAAAATCAAAATCCAAAAACATCAGAAAATCAAAATCCAAAAACATCAGAAAATAAAAAATCCAAAAACATCAGAAAATCAAAATCCAAAAACATCAGAAAATCAAAATCCAAAAACATCATAAAATCAAAAACACAAAAATAGAGTCTACATCAGTCAAAAGTGGAGTCTATGTCAGTCGAACTACGTGGTCTCTGCGTGTATAACGTAGGCAAGACTAATCTTTGATCAGTCCCCGAGACCCCTAGGATAGGTCTTTGGGATGCATCACATTGGTCAAACATTTGGGAATATCATGCACACATCAGCACACACATTTCAACACTGATGATCTAATCTGAATAATGATTTGAAAATACATTAAGTAGAATTTGAATTGTTGCGCTTTTTATTTTATCATTTACTTATCATTTCTTTGGAGCTACTCGATGATGTATTGAACTAGAGAAGCAAGGATGGAGAATGATACCTTTTCTTGTTTGTTGTTTTGTGAGTTAGTCATTATACTTTGTGAATTGTCGCAGGAAGTGCTCTACCAGGTATCATGGATGACATTCCAATTCACTTAAGAAAATAATTAATTCTTGTTTGTTTACGCAAGAAATGCTCAGGTCATCATTGGTCTATCTTATACCATGATGCTTGTGTTCGCTTGCAATATCAAAATCATGAAAGAAATACTCAGGTCATCATTGGTCTATCTCATATCATTGATGCTTGTATTAACTTTCAACATTTTAAAATAAAGCTCAGTGATGATACAAAGTAGAATAAAATGATTATTGAAATGACACTTAGGTTTGCATTGATAAAACAGGCATTTTCATGGTTAACATAGATTGCATTCCTAATAATACATCTGCAGAGTACTGGTGGCACAAGTTACAATGATTCATTCACAAACGATGTTATCTTTTCTTATTAAAGATTGAGTATACTTGACACATACAATTTTCATAATGGCATGCATATAAAAATCATTTCTTCATCTCATCATAAATTTCACAATAAACATCTCATTTTGTGGCATCATATACACGTTATGTTACATCATGCATTTACATCTCATCACATTGTCATTATCATATAGTTGCAAAATCATCATTCATGGCATACATATAGAGGACATCATATATCATACATCATTACATTTTATTCATACATCATATTCATCCATACATCATTCATTTTCATTTATACATCATTACATTTTACATTTCATTCATACATCATATTCATCCATACATCATTCATTTTTCATTTATACATCATTACATTTTACATTTCATTCATCATTCATATTCATTTATACATCATTCATTTCCATTTTTACATCATTCATATTCATTTATACATCATTCATATTCATTTATATACATCATTCACATTCATACACCATTCATTTACATTTCATATACATCATTCATTTTCATCTATACATCATTCATTTATATACATCATTCACATTCATATACCATTCATTTATATACATCATTCATTTTCATTTATACATCATTCATTTATATACATCATTTTTACATCATTCATTTCACATTTTCAATATACACCATTTACATTTCATCATATATCATTACATTTCATCCATACATCATTCATTTACATCTCATATATCATACATCATTACATTTCATTCATACATCATTCATTTACATTTCATCATCTCATTAAGAAAGGAAATACATCATCAATATCATATCACATCATCATTAATGCATCCATACAGGCTAGTAAAATAAATCATCATAAAACATAAAACCTAAAATGCATCCATCACATTTAGAAACATCATAAAATCAATGCATCCATCACATAAATCATATAGAACATATCATGGATCAATCGAACCGCTGCACATATATATCTCATCAAATGTCAAGTATACAATGAAGTCTGAAAAGGATAAAAATAACATCATGTCAAAAATAGCTGTATATGTCTCTCAAAGGGTACACAAATAATATCAAGTGGTGCTCCCACCAGAAGGAGCAGGTCTCGCACCAGTATCAGTACCACCACCAGATGTCCCAAGATCTCTCGGATCTCTCGGAAGAGGCTGTGTCACACCTCTGCTCACTATCCTTGAACGAGTCCTCTCTGAGTGAGACTGAGCATAACTGACCCTCTGCTCTAGGGGGCAAAGCTCATGGTAGCGGCTCCTGTAAAACTCAATCTCGGCACCTGCCCGCATAGCCTCTCACATATAGTCTGCCACGGAAGTCCCATCTGCCACTCACTGCAATCTCTCTACAGTAGCCTATGTTGTCTCTGTTGTCTGTCTAATAATGTCTCGCTCGGTAGTCAAGGCTGTGATCTGTGCCTCAGCAGTGGCCAACTGTGCTCGTACACCTATCAACTGAGCCTGTGCGGTTGCTGCTACCTATAGAGCCTCATCTCTCTCACCAATCAGAGAGGTAATCTGTGTCTATGCAATAGCTAGCTGTGCTTGCATCTAAGCCTGTGTCTATGCTAATAAGCCCTGCACCTGTGCTAGCTGTCCATGTAAGGTCTAAACCTGTACCTGTAGACCTGCAACCTCCGATGGATCTGCTGACGAGGAAGCAACAGCCTGCCTCTTACGAGGCGCACTGGAAGATGGCTCTGAAGTAACTGCTATGCCCGGCCTCCTCCCATCCCCGTCATCATCATCGCTGCTATCCTCGCTGCTACCAGAACTCTCATCACTGTCAGTCTCTGAGCTGCTCTCCACATCCACATCCACGTCTACATCCTCTCTCCCCCGTCTCTGACCAACCTGAACACCCCCTACTGGTGCTACTGCTGGTGCTGCTGGTGCTGCCGCTGGTGCGGGTACTAGCTCATCCAGAATAGTGATACGTGGAGGAGGGTGCAGAGCCAGATACTCTCCGTACTCAGGAGTAATAGGTGCCTTGAAAATGTCCCATCGGACATCCCATGCTGATGGCTGTAGAGCACGGTAACCCACAACAAGTGCCCCGTAAGGCAAACTGGGACCCCAATCACTGACATCTATCCGACGTCGTCCATAATGGGCTACACCTTGTGGAATGCACTGAACAATCCCATATTGTCTGTACACACGACGAAACAGGAATCGCTCCAAGACCCTGGGGCTCTTCCTGATCAAATACATCGAATCGGACAAAAACCCCAACTCAATATCATCATCGTCTCAGTCATCACAATCTAAGTACAGACGCCAGGTCACAGCCTCTACATCATCAATAATCCACCTCCAATACTCAAGCTTACCCATCATATTCTGGGTAGGCCTACCTCTATATCGAAACACATAAGGCCTCGTCGCTGGTCTGGCTAACACTAGCACGGGACGCATAACAACAATATGCTTCCATGCCCATACCTGAAGAAGTGTAGCCCCTGCCGATAAACTGTTGCTGCCAAGGTACACAATCCAGTGTAAATCATGATACAACTGGGCAAGCATACACATGCCCCAAGCATATCTCGTCCTATGGGCCACCAGACCCTCTAACACCCAACCCCATCCAAGAGATAGATCCTTTAACCTCTTATCAGGACAAAGGAATCCACCAATAAAGCCGGCAAAAACTGAAGGAAGCGGAGCATATGACTCATACATATCTATCCATGGAATCCACTCTCCTGCAATGTGGGGATCCTGAAAGACTCTCTGCATAGCCTCTACCCCACCAACCTCCTCTGAATCATGCACTACAATCTCTCCAACAAAGGGAATGCGAAGAATACGCCATACATCCTCCGGCATCACAGTCATCTCGCCAGTAGGTAAGTGAAAGGTGTTGTGGTCACTATGCCACCGCTCTGCTAAAGCTGTCAACAGACCCCTATTAAGTCTAATATGGGGCATATCCAATAATGTCGCTAAGCCACAATCAGAAATATGCTGTCTCTCGTCTGGCGTAAGTCGCGATATCATATCAAAAGGCCAGGGGAACTGCTCTCGCACCTGGATAACATCTAAATGCTCCTGTTATCATACAAACAAGACATTTTAATCAAAATATCAAAAGATCATCAAATTTTCAAAAATTGTGCTTTTACCTATCAACCTAGCAAATTATCAAGGAACCCTCATCTATCAATCAGGTTCAATCCTTTGGAAAGTTTAATTATTCCTTGCCTATCATGAGGGTAATTATTATCAATCAATAGATCTCACTCATCATGAGATCATTTCCCATATATTTTAGTCAAGATCAAACTAAAATAGATGGAATCAAAAACAAATCGACGAAAAGCAAAGTGCACAATTTTTCATCAATCTCTACCGCAAAGCGATACAAAATCAACCTAAAAACACTAAAATGTCTGGCGCACTACAGAATCTTCTGGACGCGCTACAAAAACATCCCAACGCGCTAAAAAGACTGGCGCGCTATAAAATCCTATTGACGCGCTATAAAACTTCACGGGCGCGCTAAAACT
>VDFB02144750.1:52920-69395 GCA_007258455.2 Sequoia sempervirens | reverse complement strand
AAATATAGGTTTTGTTTTCATTTGCAACAAAATATTTTTCTTTTTGTTTTCAACAAGTTCTATAAAAGTTTCATCTCTCTAAATATAGTCAATGTCAACATCATTATATCCAACATCTTGTAAAACTTCTACATACAAATTTACCATTTCACTAACATGTGGATTTGAAGACGTACCTAGATTTGTGCATATTGAAACATTCTCCTTAACATTCAAAGAGGGATTTGAAGACATAGTAGACTTTGTTTGTATAATCATATTCTTCTCCAAATTGACTTTGAAAATTAGCTTCATCTACAACTATGGTATCTTCAATGTTTTCATCTTCAACAAATTAAGTTGAATTGGTTGCTCCACCATCATTCATTGATTTGATTCTCATTCTTCTTTCTCTTTGTCTTTGTCTCTCTTTTTTTCTATTTGCTTCAACTTCTTGAGGAGTCAATGTCTTTCTTCTCTTATTACGAAGTTTATCTCCCATAATTATAAAATTCTCAAGCACAAATGAATGTTAATAGCGAAATACTTCAAAATATTCAATCCAAATTGGAAGTTGAATACCTATTACGACAAAATTCTTCCTCTTGTGTTCCTCAAAACAAGTAGAAAACTACCACAATTCCACTTTAAAAATTGTTTTCTTCATGCTTCCTTTGAAAAATTCAATCCATATTGCAAATTGAAACCTTTTGTTCCTACAAACAAGCACAAAAATAACACAATTTCACTTCAAAAATGGTGTAGATGATGCTCCCTTTGATAAAATCAACCAAAAATCAAATTCACCCCCTATAAATACAATAACTTATGAAAAATAATTCATTTTTAGTGCTCTTGGCCGTACATATGAAGTTGCAAAGTTGCAGACTTCACGAATTTTGCATAGTGTTTTAAATAAAAATAAACGATCCCGCTTATTAATAAGCCGATCTCGGCCTATAATTGGGATCCATTCACCTAGACATTAATGTCGAGCCGCTGTAAAGGTAACGATCCCATTCCATTTACAACTACCGTAATGCCGTTGATGTTGAAATCCGGAGCCCGATATAGCACGATCCCGCTTATATCAAGCGGATCCCATTTTTATAATTGAGATCCCATTTTATAATCGGGATCCCATTTTTTTAAATTTGAATTTTGTTTTGCATTGTGGGTGGGTTTTTGCCAAGGTTTTTGGTTTGGGAAAAGCATTGGAAGTCTGAACCTAGGCCTTCAACCTGGTTTGACCTGCAAGTTGAAGGACCTAACAATGTCAAAGAAAAATACCGACTTTGGACATATGGCTGACGACCTTTTTTGCAAAATTTTCTGATGAAATTAAAACCCATTTTAGATGAAATAATGCAGATTCTAAATATGTAATTTGTTTTGCAATTGAATTATTTTTTCTATTTTTCAATTAATTTCTACTAAAATTGGTCCATAAACTTTAAATATCAGAGTTTTTACTATTTTAATAACTTTTGATCAACATAACATTTAGACAAACGGATTGCACTAGAGCAAACTTAAGACAATTCTTTTCAATTTGAAAAAAAAAATCAGAAAATGATAAGTTTAGGTCATCTTATGCTGTCGTACATGATGATTTTTCAAAACAACAAATCTGCCTAATAAAAAATTAACAAAAAAAAAATATTCAATAAAAAATTACAAAAAAATATCAAGAGCAAGCTTCAGTGAGTCATAAAATTTTTCCCAAAAGGATTTAGAAAAATACGATAATTTAAGTCAAAATATGGATGTCGTACACGTGCATGGTATGGTAAAAAAAAATGACTTTTAAACAATGGTTTTATGAAATTCCTATTAAAACTCAATTTGTACAATCTGGGTATTGAAATAAATTACATATTTGGAAACTAGACTCCAAGCACTACATTTTATGAGTAGTGACTTTTTTAAAGATTTCATCTCTAAGTGCTTCAAATTTTAAGGTCAAATGTGTCAAATATTGAAAATCAAGGAAAACACTTCCATTTTTTGGCCAAAAAGTGGACTCAACTTCTTGCACACACCTTACAATCGATATATTAAATTGTATCTGTACATAAGACAAGTACCACTCAAGAATGTAAATAAAGGGGTTTCAAATCATAGAGAGTTTTGAATGATCTTTTTGAAGGTTACATTATTCAATTATTTTTGAACAATTCTATGCCTATAATTTTAAACATGCAATTAATACAATTATCAAGATAGTTTTTCTAGTTCTATCTATTTGATATAAAATTACAACCTTCTTGAGTTTTCTTTGACTTGGTAATTTTTTATTACAATAAAAATAACATTGCAAAATAAAAAACTCTAAGCATGTAATACAAATGACTAATACATTTTAAACAAATTTTCCAAATATAAATCATATTTAACTATTAAATAAATACAACAAATATTATAATATTTGTAAACCAAGACACAAAATTAAATTTCCATTGTAATTGATCTAACATTGCATGTATCTATGACTAATATATTTATTAATATACTTAACAATGCTAATGCATTCTAATAAAATAAATAAATTATATATTGTACCACTTTTCCATTACCTAAATTGTATGAATTGTTGACAAGAATTAATTGAGTTTTGTATATCATTACAATTTCTCCACAATTTTATTACCATAGGAAAAATTAAAATTAGTTTTTTTTTCACTTTAAGTGATTGAAGAATTAACTAGTTGATAATTTTTTTCAACTTATTTTGTATGCATTAAATAAAATTTGTTTGAATAAAATGGATACCAATATGACCTAGTTAGTCACAATTTTTCTTTGTAGGATTTCAAGTCTAAATAATTCAATCTTTAAAATGTTTTTATGCTTCAAAATATTATTTGACTTCAAAAATTGTTTCATTTCATTGAAAAAAATATTCTTGTTAGTTGAACATGGTCCATTCTTCTCTTCACATCAATAACCACTCCCCTTAAAAGAGTATTACCATGGTTGTTATTAAGATTGTCAACATCTAGCATAGTTTCAAATATTCTTATTGTAATACTATTTTTGTTTACGTTTTAAGCCTTTAAATGTAAGTTCTATTTTTAGAATTTTGATTATAACAAATATTTTTTATATTTGACATTGTATGCACTATTTTAAATTGTTTAGAAGGAAAAAAAGTAGTATATAGTTCGGTTGTTCAATGTTCTAATTTAATATATAACTAAAGGATATAATATATGAGAAAACTATGCACTCATTGTTTTAGAAAAGATGAGGAAGGTTTTAAATTGTTATTGAGGTGTGATTTAATTTTAGTAAAAGTAAAAGTGGATAGTTAAAAATATCTATATCTATAGATGTGAGTTAAATGGTTAGGTTTAGTATTTGTAAATTGTAAGTTATGAGTTTGTGTTATCGATTGAAAGACTCTTTGAATTAAAATCATAATTATAATATGTTATTTTTACAAAAGCAAAGGAAATTGGAGATTGCATTCAAAATAAAATTGAAGTTGTTACAAAATTTTCCTTGAATTTATTATACATAAATACATAAGATGAGCATATTTTAAATGTTGTACAAGATATCATGTGCATTTAAAAATTGTAAATTAATAGTACCTCTTGGACATCTATTTCTTGTAATTATTGACATAATGTATAAAATAAAATATAACCTTGCAAAAACAATATTCTAGATGCACAAAAAACAAAATTTAAATACATTATATCTTAAATATTACTTCATATAAAAATTGTTAATACAAATAATGTATCTTTTAATATATTAATCAAAACATACTCTTTAAGTTTTTAACTTAAGTATATTTGTTTGATGATATAACCATTACACCTCCTTCTAATACAAATATAAATTTATCTTAATTTAAAAAATGTCTTTTGAAACATTCCATTTTCAATCCCAACCTCTTTGTTACAAAAATCTCTTTTAGAAAACAAATAAACTTAACAATAGAAATGAGTTGTTTAATTTTTGTATAAACTTAACAATAGAAATGAGTTGTTTTAATTTTTGTATAATGATTTGTTTGAATTTTTAATGTCAAACACAATTTAATGTAAAGAATCGACATTAGGGCATATACAAACTCCTTACATAATGTGGCTACATTTACCATAATAATCATATTTATTATGCCTTAAAAATAAATTTACATAGATAATTTTCATTACAATAATATTGTGAATGACGGATGCTAATAATGAATTACGTATAATAAGTTGAGATTGATGGTGATCTTTCCATTTTATATGGCTTGTCTCTTATCAAACAAGAGTTGCTTCACTTTCTTGGTTCTCCCCTTGACTTGTGGAATGTTGTGTGATCCATGATTTTTGTTGAGGAAGTTCTTGTACCACTTGGCAGAAAGCTTTGGAATTCGTTTCTGAGTGGCATAATCAACATAGTAAAGGCCAAAGCGTTTAGTGTAGCCGTACAGCCACTCGAAATTGTCCAGAATCGACCACAAATAGTAACCTCTTACGTCTGCTCCTTTTCTACAAATAACAACAGCCAGCCCCTTCATTTAAGAAAATATCAAGGAAAAGTATTGAATCAATTAGAACCTGTTACGGGGGAATATTATACACACCGTATTGTGGCTGCCAAATAGGTTAGATAGCTTTCCATTTGTTTGATTCTTCGAACATCATTCAAAGCATCTGCCACTGGGGCTGAAGGATGACTTTGTTGACCATAACCTACAGTGTGCACTTCCACCGTTATTAGAACAAATACGTGTCTGAGTAACAAGGTTAACGAAACAAGTAAATCCTTCCATGCACTCACCGTTTTCTGTGATGATAATTACAGGGTTGTTATACCTTTCTTTCACGTACATTACATTTTTTTCCATTCCAAATGGCACAACAAAGGATCCCTCCATGCCCGTCTGCCACGCCATTGAATTCCAAAATGATAATCATTATAAATGAACATTAATCAGAGATAAGATTAAAAGTTGAAAGGAATACATACCGGCTCGCCTATTAGAACTCCGTCTCTTTCACCTGCAAACGAGTCAATGTTGAATAAGAATAGTCATCATCAAAAGTTTTCAAGTAAAATTAAGCTCTACGATCTACAGAGTCGGCTTACCAGTTATATCTACTAATGCGTCTGGACAATACTGTATTTTCAAACAAACCGAGAAGAGACAGTACTTGGCATACACTGTTGAGTAATGGTTAATGCCGATAAAATCGTATGAACCCTTCACTTTCTCTGACATTTCTTTGGGAAAAGTAGGCAGACGCCTCCCTAACATTTGCCGCATTTCAGGAGGATAATCCCCATAAACAATAGGGTCCAAAAACCTGCACAACCAATCAATAACAGACTCTGATCCATGTCAATACAGTTTTTAAGCTCACGTAAGTTTACACTGGACAGGTAACAGCGTAGTCGAATGCAAACATGCTTGAAGTTTAAGCCGAACTCTTTCTTACCAGGCCGTGTCGAATGCCAACAATCTCTCGACGGCAGATCTGTCATCTGGTATACTCCTCAGAGGCTCGTACCATGTAGACGAGATTACTATACCAATAGACCCTCCCTGCTTGCTCTGCAATTTTACATGATTTATAATTATTTGTCACGTTCAAATTGTATAAAAATGCATCAGAAATTCTGGTATGAATTGTGTATCGAACACCGTCTAAACAAATTTAATTTCTAACCTGATATTTTGTTCTATAGACATCAACCGCCGCTGCATGTGATAATATAACATTATGAGCAGCAATGTAGGGTTCGATTTTTGAATTTCCATCAGTACAATTCCCAAACGGCCAAGAACACCGAGAAGGGGGATAAGTTCCTGTAAGATAACCGCCCTGAACAAATATATTCGGCTCATTGAATGTTGCCCAGTATTTCACTCTGTCTCCGAAAGCTGCAAAGCAAATGTCCGCAAATGCTTCGAAGTCCTTGCTGCAAGGGTCAAATACTTGATTACGATATATCTCACAAAAACAAAAGTTATCGGTTATAGAAAATCGACAAACAGATAGGTTACAACTGTACATGATGTAGGGACTCAACCAGCCTCCATATGAATCTTCTAATTGCTGTGGAAGATCATAATGATTCAGGGTCACGAATGGTTCAATTCCTGCAACAATCATAAAAATAGTGAAACTCGCTATAGAAAATAGCCACGCTTAAATCTAATTTACTGAAAACTTCTGGTCACACAGAAAATTGACTCAATGGTGGATCAGCCTGCAAAATAAAAACTCTTACTGGTCCATATAATATACCAGAATCAGAAACATTTTAAAATAAAGCTTGAACACAGCCACATACCCTTTGACAGTAGAGTGTCGATGAGATTATTATAAAACTTTATTCCCTTCAAGTTAACAGCTCCTCTTCCAGCTTTAACACAAATAGCATAGACAAATGAAATAACATTAATTTTAAGCGCTCTAAATGAAGTTATTGTAAGGACATGGCTAACAAGTATACCTGGAAAAATGCGAGACCACGATATGGAGAAGCGATAGGAATCCATCCCGAGGGAACTCATCAAATTAATATCCTCCTGTGTTGCACCGCCGTTTTCATTAATTATAAAGCTATGATACTAAAAAACAGAAAGATCACTTAGATAATTATGCGACAAGTACCTTGTAACGATGATACTGGTCATCAGCTACATCCCCATTACTTCGGTCAGCAATATTTTCTGCGTTATTAATTGTACCCATTAATATAATTTGAAATCAAGGAAAATAAGCAAAATCAAGCAATAAAACGGATGAACGCATATCCGAACAAATCCGGATGAGCGTGCGTAAAAACATCCCAATTGCTTAGACCCTTTCCGTCTTCGAGATACGCACCTTCCACCTGCAAACGCGAGTTCCAAAGATAAATCCAGGAGGAAAACTGCTTCTCTCAATCTCAACTTCTCCTAAAACTGTACCCACCATTATAATAATTGCAAGTATTGCTTTCGACATACTTGCCTTTCCTTTCATGACAGACATTAGACGAAAGAAGCGCAAACTTAAAATTTGCAAGCGCACTGAATATGCAAGGTATGAGATCGTTAGCTTGTCAGATGATGTTTTATAGGAGAACAAGTTAGAAAAATATGTCAAGTGATAAATGGTGGATAAGATAATAACAAAGCCTCCGGAATGAATCCTTGTTGGACATGACTGTAAACAAGAATTAGTTTTCAATACAAATAGAAATACGGATATGTATGATCTATTCACCACCGTCAAAACCAAAATTTTAAAAGTCGGTTCACTTTCTTTTGGAAAGTTCAAGGTAATCATAACGGAACGAACCCAACGGCAGGCATAGAAAATGCAAGCTAAGAGGGAGGCCGACCGTTCTGGTTCTAGTTAAATACGGCACTTTTCAACCGTTAAAGTCATTACACCTTATCCTTACGACTTATTATTAAAATTTGAAATTAAAATTGTTATGACGAAATTCTTTTTGTGATGTTCATGGGCACCGAACAAGCAATTTGAATGGAGGAAGAAATGGATAGAGTCTCGATTTCGAGGAGAAAGTTACGTGTGTTGTAGGTCGTTCAAGAGAAATAAAATCCATCTTTACCTGAATTTGAAGCAGTCAGTGGTGTTTACCGTTGAAGGGTAGTTGGAGAGCACTGTGCATCCGTGCGTTGAATATAAATGATTTACAAGCCCATTTACCGAACATATTTCAAAATAAAGAAACAAATAAAATCGTTCATTTGTCCGTTTTTCTGGATGAATCGTTTGAGAGATCTTTTAGGTGGTTTTCTAGATTACTGAAATAATTTAGTGGGAAGACCTTTAATCACCATCATTGCCTACCTTCACCGTAAAGTACCAATACCTTAACCACAATGTGGTCGTTGTGGTCGTTATTTACGATAGATACATTTACCGTAAAGTATCAATATTTTGACCACAATAATGGGTTGGTTGTTTACAATAGGTATATTTAGTGCATGACTAAAGACTAAGGGATATAAAGGAAAAACCATCTTAGTGATATTATTAGAATTAAGTCTACGACAATACAATCAATCTTATTCTTAGTTGATAGTGTACAAAAAGTATAAAATAATAAGAAAAATAGATGTAACCAAATTAAGAATAAGAAAGTAATCAAAACTTTATATTAATGAAAATAAAAAAATAATAGAAAATCTACATTAATGAATATATAGAAATGTGGGGTTCACTTAAATTTTGAATGAATAAAGTAAATTAAAATAGAAAAGAAGTAATGAGAAAACACATCAATTTCATATCTCAATAAAATATGGAAAAAATAAAAAATCACATCAAAAAGTAATAATGGAAGAAGATCAATATCTTAAGGAAAACTTTTAGTTGGTACAAAATCATTTGAATTCTGAAATACACTCTTCAAATCTATTTAAGATGAAATTTTCATAAAAATCAATGCAATTCAAACCTTATATACACTATTGAGTTGTGTATGATTAACTAAAACTAAATATAGACATGTACATTGAAGAGAGAATGAGATGGAATAATGTCCTACATTGGATTCAATGCAATTTGAGCTCTTATTACTATGATGTTATAACATAGAGATCTAAATTTAAAAATTGACACTAGAATATGGATTAGAAGAATGAGACAATTAAAATATAACAAAGTAAGATCTTAGGCTACAATTGCACTACCATGATATTGTCCATGTAGAATGGTTTCCTCCTAATGATGTGATAGTGTCTTCTATAGAAAGAGATCTTTGAAACTTTGATAAAGTATTCACTACATGTATATTTGAGTAAGGAAAAATCAGGTGGCGGGAATTAACACTATTGGAATCTTCTATATTAGGTGAGAGGAGATATAATGGTATTATTTTATAGTAAAATATTCCAATGAATAAAGAGAGGTGTTGAATGTATGTAGTTGATAGTTGAACCTAGTTGAATACATTACACTAATTGGAAAAATAATGACAATGGAAAATAAAATTGTTTGATAGAAATCTACTTACACTTCTAGTTCAGTTTTATATTCCCTTCAAAAATACCTTGGGAATAACTTGGATTTAGGAAAGTGGGAACCCCAATACTAATTAAAGCTCTCAAAATTGCACGCTTAATGTTATCCTATAATATTATTCAAACTTTGGACTTGAAGCTAACAAAAAAATTCTAACCAATTTTAACTAAATGAAAAAGGTTTCTTGAGAAAACTCTCAACATTCTAAAAATATAAGTTATTCCTCATTACAAATTCAATATGTAATTATTATATATTTTGTACACGCACTAAGTTTAAGTATCTGATAGATATATTTTTGAATAATGCTCCTAACTTTCAAAACACTTATCAGTTTTTAAATCTAAATTGTTCACACTTTAAGTTTCATTGGCTATCTAGGTCTCAAAAAAAAAGAATTATATTATTTTGACCAAAGAAAGATGCACGGAAAATCATTTTTTAATGTTTTTAAGAAGTTATATTTAAAAATTATAAATATTTTTATTTATATAACAATTTCATGAAAATAATGTGTCATATATCCCTATCACTTCCTTACTTACATATAAGATTTGATGAAGGGGATTATTCTTTTCCTTATAAATATATTGAGTGGAATGACACCTACATCTTATAATTTTTAAAAAAAATAAGTATTTCCTCTTTAAAATCTAAATTAATTTTACATGAGAAAACCTCAATAAGGAAAACTTGAAGAAGAGAACAATAGGCAATTTTGGGGGGAGTACAAAGGGGAGCAGTGCTAGGGTTTGATCTCCTAAAAGTGGTTAGGTGGGAAAGGCCAAACCTCCCCCATGAAGATTTATAAATTTGAGGGTGTCACTGCTTCAATTTCTTCACATCAATTTCCTTTCAATGTGGCATGGCCTTTGGATAGTTTTCTTTGGCTTATAGTAAATTGATTCTATGATTTGTTTATTTATTATACTCTTGAATCCTCTAAAGAATTGATGGTCAAGGGTACAATCATGCCCAATGCCCCTACAAATGGGGAATATTTAGGAAAATTTGATCATTGTGAAAGAAAGTCTTTCAAAGAAATTGTGGTGGAAGGGGAATCTAGGGTTTTGACAAATGCTAGATATTTGGTGGCCTCTATGGATAGTGACCATGACCTTGGTTCCAATGGAGAACAAGGTATGCACTCCTTTGTGGGCCCCAAAAATTTTGTTCTTACTCCAAGCCCTGAATTTAAAAAAGAAATATGCAATGAAAATTCTAGATTATGTGATGCCACCATTTTCTTAGCGGCCCTAGATCCTACCAAAATTTTGGCTAGAAGATATCTAGATGGATGGTTTTCAAACATTTGGGAAAATAAAATGGGAATACAATTGAATTTTTGTAGGTTGATTCAATGTGGCCTATTTATAGTTTTTCTTGAAAGAGCATAAAATGTAAGAAAAAGTATTATCTAAACCCTACTAGAACATTAAAGGGTTTACCTTTCACACCATGGCTTGGTCTCCAAAAGCCAATGGTGATGAAATTTTGGTACTTTTGTGCCCTAGGTGGGTGGTCATTAAAAAATTTCCCCTAAATGGTTATTTTTACCCCAACTTCTTTCCCTCTTGGGAGAGTTATAAGGGTGGATGAGGTGAAAGACTCTCTCCCTCATATGGATCCAAGGGCCTTGGTTTCTTTGAACCCTAGTGTTGAAATTCTAAAGGCTCTGGTAATTGATGTAATGATGTTCATCTATCATGCACACTAGAAATATTAGGAGGCATTAATGTGTGTTACTTGTCCAAAAAAAGAGGCATATCCAAAAAAAAATTCCCATTATAAACAAAAATCCTAACAACCATCAGCCCAAAAATGAGGGCAATCTCAACAACTCTAAGATGGGGAATTCTACTAAGCAAAACAATAAATATTTAAATTTTATTTCTAAGCATACAAATTTTGTTATAGATTCAAATCAATATATGCCCATGAAGGAACCCCTTATTTCTCAAGAAGTGACTATTAATGGGCATAACCTAGGAATAAATGTTGGAGAATCTTGTAATGAAAGTGAGGGTGTTAAAAATCCCCTCTCCAGATTTGTGTAAAATGAACAAAAAGGAAGGTGCATAGGAGGGCCCAAGATAGCCTCTAGGCTCTTGCAAGCATGTCAATAAAATTAAAACCTATGATTCTTTCAGTCTTCTTGAAGAGGAGGATGAGTTCCCAAAGATATCATCTAGTGACCCTATAAAAGTTGGGAATACAAATTCTACTCTTTTCCTAGAACCCCATTCTTCCCACCCCTAATCTTCTATTTGTTGGCATGCACGTTTTTTAACCTGCGTATTATTAAGTCCAACTCTTCATTTATTTCTTATTCGGCGCATTATTGTGTTTGGTTGTCTCCTTTCCTTTTTCATCACCTGCTCCGCTGACCTTCTCTGCTGTGCATTACCATTTTGGACGGCTCCTTATCTGTCTCTTGCTCTATTTAACAGGGCTTTGTTTATTGTAAATTCATTCTTGATCAATGCAAATGATCGACTGGTGAAATAGCAACTTCTTAGGTTGCTTCTCTACATTGTGAAGGTTTCAGGTTGTTGTTCTGGGAACGCCAATATGGTATCAAAGCAGTCAACCAACCTACCCTTTATGCCCATGAGTTTTCACCAGGTCTGAGTCTACATAGTGCGGGTTTGACGTTGCAGCCGGCCCGGGTCCTCTGTGGTTTCATCGTCCACAGCTGCGACTTCGTTTCTTTGTTTCTTCCGGCCGCTGTTTGCTCAACGGGCTCCTGCGTTTGTCGCAGCTGTTCCTACCCGTCACTGGCATTTCGTCTCCCGCCTCCGCCACTTCCTTGCAGCCTCTTCTCCTCTGTTGCCGCGTTTAACACCCCCTAGCTTCCTTCGCTGTTTCCTTGACCTCCATTGCTCGGCCTCCATGCTTAGAGTATTTTATTTACTGTAGGTTGCAAGGGAAGTTTTTTTCTGTTACTGCTCTTCGGGTTGGCATTTTTTGCCACCCATCTCGATGATCCTGGCTGTGTTCTTTTGTGGTCGCCGCTATAGTTCCTTCGGCTACTCCTTTGTTGCAGCTCTCTTTTCTGTCGTTGCCACCCCTTGGTGTTTCTCGAGCCCCTGCCTTCGTGCTTTTGCGTCGGCCCCTGCTCGTGGACACTCCTCTCATTCTAGCCCGCGGTGTTGACTTTTCGGCCGGTGCGGAGTCCTCTGCGGTTTCCTCTTGCCACAGACCCGACTCCGTTTTCTCTTCCGGCCTCTCTATGTGTTCTTTGAGCGCTTGTTCCGGCCCGTCGCCACCTCCTTCGTCACCCGCCTCCACCACGTTCGAGCAGCTCTGCCTCCGTCGCAGCGCTTCCTGTCTTCATGTGCCTGGTTCGTGATGTTCCCATGCCGTGTGAACTGCCTGCGCTGCTTCGTTGAGGTTTTTGCCGCCGCCGCCGAGTGCCACTTCTGCCGACGCCGCCACTCCTCTTTCAGTCGACGTGGTCTCTAATGATTTTGTTGGGGATGAAAGGTCAAGTATCTGCGATTCTAAGGCCAGTATAGCATTGAGCCCTCAATTTGTGAAGTTGGTCTCGTGGTATGACAATGAATGGGGATACAGCAACCGGGTTGTGGATTTGATTTCACACATGGCATTTGTTGGTTCCCGCAAATGAAATCTACTGTAATTTTAAGCATTTCAATTATTGTTTGAGAACCTTTTAGTAAAGGTTTATCTAGAGAAAGAATCCGTAGTTGAGTACTCAGAAAGCTGAGGAATAGGGTTGTATTTTGCATTTTAGTCCTTTGAGTGCCCTTGTATATCATGTCGGACCCTAGGATTGAATTGCTCACTCCACACAACTATCACACATGGAAGCTCAAAATGTCACAATTGTTGCAATCTCGTGGTCTATGGCAATTGTTGGATGCCGACCAACCTGAATTCACAAAAACATTTGAGTTATTTGTTCATAGAAACAAAATGGATGAGGCTAAAGGACTCATAGGTTTGCATGTGTCTAATAATTTGTTATTTCATATTGCTGAATGTAAAACACCTAAAGATGTGTGGGATAAGCTTGCAGAATTGTATGGTAAGGTCAATCAGTTTAGGATCTTACAGCTTGAAGTCGATCTCACTTCTCTCTCTCCAGATGTTTTTCCTTCTATTCAGGATTTCCTTGCACAGTTCAAATTGATTTTGTCTCAATTAAAAGGATGTGGTCATGCCAAAGATGATAAGGAGTGTATTTTCTTGATCCTGTCTAAGCTTAGAGGTCCCTTTCAAGTGTTTTCCTCTACCTTCTATTCTACTATGGATGCCATGGGGGACGATCATAAGATGCCTACTTTTGAGGAGTTTTGTGATCGATTGACTAGGGAGCAGGCCAAGTTGATTCAGATGGATGCTCTTCCTAAGAGTCATGCTTTAATGGCTCAATCTTCCAAGGGCAAGGGTAAGAATAAGAAGAAGCCTAAGATAGATTCATCTTCAGGTGGTGAGACTCCCTCCAAGCCTAAGGTGAAGACTGATCAGAAGAATAATCTTTCACCTCCTCCTCCTTCTAACTCGGGCGAGTCATCTTCCAAGTCTAAGAAGAAGAAGGAGAACTGTTCGTTCTGTGGAAAATCTGGGCATAATGATGCACATTGTTTTGCAAGGCTAGCAGCATTAGAGGAAGCTATGAGGAAGCATAATCTTGCCATGCCTAAGTCTTCTTCTTCGGGAAAAGGGCAAGCCCTCTCAGCTACAGCTTTGTCCTCTACCAGTTCTAGTTGGATTCTTGATTCTGGTGCTTCTCATCATCTTACTTCACATAGCCTTAATTCCATATTGCTGTTGGAAACTCTTCTCAAATTCCAGTTTTGGGAATAGGCTCAGTTCATATGCAAGATGGTAGCATTGATGATGTTCTTCTTGTTCCTGATATTTCCCAGAATCTGCTTTCTGTCTATCAAATTTGTAATCATGGTGATGGAAGGCTTGTTGAGTTCTCTCCTACTGATGTGACTATTCGAGAGATGCAGGATCCTGAGAAGGTCATTGCTACAGGAACAGTTGACCGTGCGGCCCGTTTGTATAGGTTTGATGGATTTGAGTCTTCATCAGGATCATCCCTTATTGCTCATGCAGATTCTACAAGCAAGCTTTGGCACGAACGGTTTGGGCACCTGAATTACAAATATCTTCAACAGATGAGCACACAAAATTTGGTAATTGGTCTACCTCAGATCTCTTGTTCAGATGGAGTTTGTCAAGGTTGTGTGCTTGGCAAGCATCATAGGGATCCTTTTCCCAAGGGTATGGCCACACGTGCTTTGGCACCCCTTGAGTTGGTGCATAGTGACCTCATGCCATTCCCCACTCCTTCTTTTTCAGGGGCCAAGTATGTGCTCACCTTCATTGATGATTTTTCTAGGCGCACTTGGGTGTATTTTTTGAAGTACAAGGATGAGGTTCTTCGACATTTCATGACCTTCCTTGCATTAGTGGAGAAGCAGCCAGGACATTCCCTTCAGAAGATTCCCACAGATAATGGGGGGGAGTATGTCAATCAGGCGTTTCAAGAATTTTGTAGTACTAAGGGTATTCTTCATCAACACACAGTGCCATACACTCCTCAACAGAATGGTGTAGCCGAGCGAAAGAATAGAACTTTACGGGAGATGGCCAATTGTATGCTCCAATCTAGATCCATGGCTCCCGCATTTTGGGCAGAGGTTGTCAATTGTGCCAACTACATTCAGAATCGTATGCCCCATAAGGCAGTGCAAAATATGACTCCCGAGGAGGCTTGGTCTCATGTCAAGCCCAAGGTTTCCTACTTTCGAGTCTTTGGGAGTGATGCATGGGCATTCATTCCAGATGGTAGGTGCAAGGCAATGGAGAAGAAAAGTCAACAGTTCATTTTTGTTGGCTATTGTGAGGATGTGAAGGGTTATCGGTTGTTTGATCCTGTCACTCGAGAGGTTCATTTTCGTCGTGATGTTCAATTTGATGAGTCTTTCACTTCGAAGGATTCTCCATCACAAGCCTCTCCCTCTCTTCTTCCTAGTTCTTCTTCAGAGGATGTTGTGCTTCTAGATGATAATGATGATGCTTGTAATGATGTTGTTCCTGATGATGGTATCGATCTTGTTGTCGATATTACTCCATCTTCTCCTTCTCCTCCACCTGCACCCCGTCGACCTTTATGGGCTCGTACACTTCTTGAGGATGCTGGTTCCCTTGTAGGTGATCCCATAGCTACACGTTCCACTCGTTCCCGCACTTCAGGTAGTAGTCTTTTGAGTCATGCAGTTTGTACTGATCCTCAGAAGTTTTCAGATGCTTCGGGTGTTCCGGAATGGGATAATGCTATGAAAGAGGAGTATTCTTCTTTGATGAAGAATCATACTTGGGATTTGGTTTCTCTTCCTAAAGGAAGAAAGTTGGTTCGATGCAAGTGGTTGTATCGTACCAAGTTTGCATCTGATGGTTCTATTGATAAGTATAAGGCTCGTCTAGTGGCTAAGGGCTTTTCTCAGGTTGAGGGTATTGACTATTCCGAGACCTTTGCCCCTGTTGCAAAGATGGATTCCATACGCCTCGTACTTTCTATTGCTGCATCTCAGGGTTGGTCAGTGTATCAGATGGATGTGAAGAGTGCCTTCCTGCATGGTGATCTTCATGAGGAGATCTATATGGAGCAACCACCAGGCTTTGTGCAAGACCCTTCACTTGTTTGCAGGCTTCGACGTTCATTGTATGGTCTCAAACAGGCCCCTAGAGCTTGGTATGAGAAGATGGATAGTTTCTTGCTTGTTTCTAGATTCACTAGATGTCACTCTGATCCTACAGTTTACATTCAACGCCATGGGGGGGATCTTCTCATTCTTGTTCTTTATGTGGATGACTTGATTCTCACGGGGAGTTCTAGTGCCATGATTGAGGATACTAAGCATGCTTTGATGGAGTGTTTTGATATGACAGATCTTGGTTTGTTGCATTACTTCCTTGGTCTTCAAATCCATCAGTCTTCTACTGGTATTTCTATCTTCCAGCAGAAGTATGCTCTTGATTTGCTTCAGAGGTTTGGGATGGCTGACTGCAAGCCAGCCCCTACTCCTTTTCAGTCAGGTGTCGTATTGTCCACTAGTTGCACTACTCCATCTGTTGATGCTACTTTGTATCGGCAACTGGTCGGCAGCCTTTTGTACTTAACACATAGTCGTCCTGATATTTCCTTTGCAGTTTGTCTTGTCTCCCGTTTCTCTCAAGATCCTCATGAGAGTCATTGGAAGGCAGCCAAGTGTATCTTACGGTACCTTCAGGGCACTACACATTTTGGCATTCACTATACATCTGGTGCTACTGACATTGTGGGCTTCACTGACTCAGATTGGGCCGGTGATGTTGATGATCGAAAGTCTACTTCTGGCTTTATATTCTGTCTTGGTTCTGGTCCGGTTGCTTAGTCTTGCAAGAAGCAAACTGCAATTGCCTTATCATCAACCGAGGCTGAGTATCGAGGAGCTGTCTTGGCTAGCCAGGAGGTTCTTTGGC
>VDFB02144750.1:0-52820 GCA_007258455.2 Sequoia sempervirens | reverse complement strand
TGTTCTATTATGACCCCTTTAGACATCCCCTTAATTAACATGTTCTATTATGACCCCTTTAGACACCCCCTTAAGACGCCATTATTTGTTTTGACAACTTATAAATTAGTGTTAGATGAACTATTATTTATAGTATTTATTAATGCTTTTATTCTCTAATCTTCTATGGTATTGTTATGGTTAGGATTAGAATTTTAATTAGAGTTAGAATTGAACCTTGATTCTAACTGTAATACTAATTGAACCCTAACCCTAACTGTTATTAGAACCCAACCCTTATTGAACCCTTACCTTGTCTTAAAATTAATCATATCCCTAAGCCTTGTTGTATCTAACCCTAATTGAAACCTAACCCTAACTCTAGTTGTGTCCTAATCCTAACCTTTACCCAAAGCTTTATCCTATAACCCTAACCTTAATCCTAAGTTGCTATATTTTTGTACAATAAAACCTTTAGTAAAGCCTTAAAATTTTAATATTTATTTACATATATATGATAATTTTGAATAAAATAGAATATTAGTGATTTTTCCTTTTTGAAATGTTCTTAATTTTTTAAAAAATATTGAAGATTTTTTATGTTGGAAGATTTTTACTATTCATGTACAGTGTTAATTCATGTGTATTTTGAGCAATCATTATTATAGTTGAAGATTATTTTGATTTTATAACTTTTTTTTCCTTTTTGAAATGTTCTCAATCTTTCCTATAGTTAAATTTGACATGTTAAAGACTTTCATTACCAACTTGATAGTAATCTAAATATGCAGTAATCCAAAGACTTTACATTCACATGATTATTTCCAAATAATATTAAAATAATAACTTATGTAGATTTTGGAAGTGCATCTACACATTTTAAGCATAAGATCCATGCCCACTTGACCCATATTTTAATGCAATTCAGGTTTAGACCCTAAATTTCTGGTATATAAATCGATTGCTTTTGTTTGTAAATTATGATTTATTGACTAATTATTGTAAATATTAAAATGTCCTATATTAATCCATGTATGAGATCACTAAATTTCACATTAATGTCCTATATTAATGTCTTGACTATGAACATAAAATGCATAAATGTACATGTGTAAATTAAAATTTCAAACAATAATAAAGTCCAAAATTTATGTAAAATATTAAGTGCATGAAACCAATATATTAAGCGCACATGAAATAAAGTCCAACATAGTACATGATAAACAAGAAATATAGTCCACGAAATAAACAAATATAACACATAAAATCACATGTTTCTAGGTCATGCACTGTCTCTATAATCAAGAGACCTCTTCACACCATGCAGACTATGTGGATGACCTGAAACACTCTTGTACATAAGAGAAAGATGAAATTAGATGTAAGACAATAAAAAATGATTTAATGACAATTTAATTTATAATCCATCATAAAATTAAATTACCATCATATCTACATCTAGATGCTCTGGTGTGCCAAAAGAAACCTCTAAATTCTCTAAATCAATCTACATAAACAAGACAAAGAAATTCGAAATTAGATGTACAACTCTACAATTAAATTTTTTTAATTCAATTTAATTCAAAATTTATCATATTTTAATTGTACCGTATTCTGAGGTTGTGCACTAGGCTCTTCTCTAGGACCTGTTTGTACATGCTCAACTACAAGATGTGTCTCATGCTATAAAAGAAAAAGAATATGTTAAAATATCATATTATGTATATATTCAATTTAAAATTTATAATTCACTTTAAATATAATAAAAAAATTAAATTACCATTTGATCTGAAACCTGCTCTACATGTCCTCCTGGTGGTGTAACTATGTCTGGGTCAGGGCTGAAAGTTGCACTAACAAAGTCCTACAAGATCAAAATTAAAGCATGTACAATTTAATTAGGTTAATATATACATATATATTCAAGTTTGCACATTTTGTGTAGAAAGTTTTGTAAACAACCTGGAAATCAGTGGCCTCATGAGTAACTGCAACATCAAATGTTTGCCCAATGCCCATTCTTATTGTGGTATCAACCTAGACATACATGTACATAGACATTTAATGCTTATAATATTTACAAGTGTGCATGCATGTGTTTCATATATCTAGCGAATTCAAAACTCATAAAATTGTGAATTAAGGTCTAAATGTAAACTTTAAAACAAATTTACAATATGAATGCGTACCTGCCCCCGACCTATGACGCCGGGATAGTGGAGAGGAGTGTTGACAATCCCTCGTGAGGAATCAATCATGGATGCCAACACTCACCTAAACCAACATGAAATTATTTGAAACATATATGTGATTCAATTATAAATTTAAAACTCAAGTTAAATAATTTATGATTTCATATATAATTTTTAAAATTGAAATCAAAATACCCCATAAGGGTTGCCAAGTATGATCAGTGTTGATGTATGTACTCGTGGAACAGATGACTGCCCTTGCATCATTAGTGTCATCTATACACCAAACAATTTGATTGTTAAAATGTATTGCAAACTTTTCTTTTGATATATACAACCATAAAAATTTTATAAATGAATATACATCTAGATGCATATTTATACCTAGCGTCAGAAGTGTCCTTAGTGGGTGATGTTCTCCCATGATGAACCCTTCTACAAATGAATTGATGCCGATGAACCACCGTATCTCCCTCATTCACCAACTAGGGTGTGGCCTCGATCAGGTCCATAGCATACTTGATGACAACTAGTACATATAAGTAATGGCCTCATTAATTTTGGAGTGAGGTACTCGGACCAGCTCCATAAAAACTCCTCCATCATCATCATCGTCTCTATGCTCCCCACTCGCTATCGCAGAAGCGTGCTGATCAAGGTCTCCTGCGAGTGTACTAAGGGAACCTAATGTTGATACCAGAGCTTGATGATGTACAGGTGCAAGAATGGGAGGACCAGGAGCAATAACAAGGGGTTGTGCATGCACGGGGCATCGAGGATCAACCCTTGCCCCTAATCTTTGTTGTGGCATGCCGCCACCAACACCCTGAAATGATCTAAAATCAAAATAATTGGGCTTTTGCCCCAAAACAAACTCTACATACAGTTTTCTCAAAAAATACAATGGGCACTCCCAATTAGCATGTGGGGGACTATCAAAACCATATACCATCGATCCCAAAAATGTGCAATCATCTACGGATGTATGCACTACCTCATGGATATTCTAGATTTGTTGGGTGGAATGGGTTGTCGAATAATGGGGTCAAGAAAGTAGGGGCTAGATGGGCTTTCATTATTTTAAGGTCTAATATTTGTTTGTAAGAGAGACCATCGTAATGTGTACCTCTCATTTGTTCTCTCTGGCTCGTCGATGCCTAATAAGATCGTAATCGATCATCCCTGGATGAATCAACAACATTTTGTACTGCATGCAAACGCCTTCACATGTGGAGTGAATCAATGCTTCGACTCTTGCATAGCATTGATTTCGACATTTTGTAAGGATGCAACTTGATCATTTATTCATGCTCTCAAGTGAGCCTCGTCAGATGCGATAGGTGCCGCATGTGGCATATTAGGTGGAGGTGGAGGGAGAGGGGGAGGGGGAGGCAGAGGTGGAGGTGGAAGGGGGGAGGGAGGGGAATCTGGCTGTGGCTGAGGTGGTGGATTGATGATATCATCAATGTTAAAATCATCCATGATATGCTCGATATAAATGTGCACCTGCATTAAATCATACAAAATAGTCCATGTGCATACATATATTAAGGTCATAAATTTAATTGAAATAGGATGAGCAACATATATATTAAGATCATATATTTAATTAAAATGCACATATATATACATTGATTGTTCAACTCAAGAGCATGTCCATACAAAATTCAAAATTAAATGTATGTACATGTACATTTAAAATAAAAAATATGATGCATAATTTGCATGCGTACAAATCATTAAACTAAACTATGTACATACATACAAATTTCAAAATTTAAGAACTATATATATGCAAATTTTTAGTACATGCACATACATACTAAACAATAAACTTGAAACATTCACAAAATCTCATTTTATGTCTAACACACACACACACATATATATATTACAATTTTTCAGTAGGAGAAATCATGATCTAGTAGATAGTCATAAAATATATACTATTATATACTATTCATTATAAGTTCATAAATTCCACCAAATTCATAAATCCATGTCACTAAAAATATTCATCTAGAACCAAAATCATAAATTCATGTCACTAAAAATATCCATTTGGAACCAAATTTATAAATTCATCACACAAAATATCCATCGTTCAGCCAATTTATAAATTCATAACTATTTAAGATCATTGTTTTAATTTGTAAACTATTATGGCTCTCTACTGCATAGATCTTTATTTCTTTGTGTTTTCCTTTTCAAAATCAAGAGTTCTCCTCTCCTCTAGCCATTGTCGATGCTCATCTATGATCCCATCCATAGCCCTGATAGCATCAACAAGGGTTTGCATCCTAGATGCGAACATCCTCACAGGAGGTGTGACACATTCTTCATTTTGAATAATGTTGATTTGATCTTGGATGGTTCTAGCATAAGCATTGATTTGTGCTTGCAAACGAGCATGTTCATTGATTTCAGGTGGTGGAGGTGGGGGGTTACGAGGTGGAGTGGGCAGAGGTGGAGGTGAAGGTGTTGGAGATGGATGGCGTGGAGGTGGATTGCAAATATTATTGAATGGATCCATGTGATCTTTAAGATATGAGTGAACCTGCATTAGATTTGTAATTTCAAGATGTAAGATACATGTTTAGGAAATACCTTTAAACCATTCAATATAAACGGCCTTAAATAATTGAATACAAATGATAAAATTATATGTAAGCCTCATTTATATGTCTAAGGCACATGTTACTTGAATGAAAATACAATTAACTATTGATATTGTATAATCTTGCAGGATCTTATTATTGTTAAATTTGGTTGGGCCTTGGGCAAATTTGATCACCAAATTTTAAGAACTTCTTTGATCCCCTTAAGAAATGTCATATTGGAACCCTTAAGAAAATTGAATTACGATTTAGGGTGATAGGATGGCTTAAGGATTTACGCCTAGTGAGGTCCTAGGAGAAAATGGCATGGCTCAAGTGAATAAAATTTGGTGAAGTTGCCCAAGGCAACCAAATTTCATTAAGAGCCTTTAAAGAAAAAATGATGGCTTTAGGGTTTAGGGTTTAGACTTTAGAGTTTAGGGTTTAGGGTAATAGGATAGCTTAAGGGGATCTACATGTAGTAAGATCCTAGGAAAAATTACATGGCATAAGGGAATGAAATTTGGTGGAGTTGCCTAAGCAACCAAATTTCATTAAGAGCCTAAGAAAAAATGATGGCTTTAGGGTTTACGGTTTAGACTTTAGAGTTTAGGGTTTAGGGTAATAGGATAACTTAAGGGGATATATGTAGTAAGATCCTAGGAAAAAATTACATGGCATAAGGCAATGAAATTTGGTGGAGCTGCCTAAGGCAACCAAATTTCATTAAGAGCCTAAGAAAAAATGATGGCTTTAGGGTTTAGGGTTTAGACTTTAGAGTTTAGGGTTTAGGGTAATAGGATAACTTAAGGGGATATATGTAGTAAGATCCTAGGACAAAATTACATGGCATAAGGGAATGAAATTTGGTGGATTTTCCTAAGACAACCAAATTTCACTTTATGATCCTGGGTAGGACAAAATGAATGGTTTAGTGTTTAGGGTTTAGGGTTTAGAATTTGGAATATTTAATGAACTTGCAAGTTAGTGAAGAACATTTTCTTGTGGAATAGTTGATTGAGATCTACTCTTGTTTCAATTGACCAACCTAGATCATGATGGCAACTTTGATCACCAAATTTTAAGAATTTCTTTGATCCCCTTAAGAAAATTGAATTACGATTTAGGGTGACAGGATGGCTTAAGGGGATTTACGTCTAGTGAGGTCCTAGGAGAAAATGACCAGGCTCAAGTGAATAAAATTTGGTGAAGTTTCCCAATGCAACCAAATTTCATTAAGAGCCTTTAAGGACAAAATGAATGGTTTAGTGTTTAGGGTTTAGATTTTAGGGTTTAGGGTAGAGGGTTTACAAAACTTAGGGTAAAGTTTTGGTTCCCCTTGGAATATTTAATGAACTTGCAAGTTAGTGAAGAACATTTTCTTGTGGAATAGTTGATTGAGATCTACTCTTGTTTCAACTGACCAACCTAGATCATGAAATCTCTCATTCATATTATAATCTTGCACGATCTTATTATTGTTAAATTTGGTTGCCTTGGGCAACTTCACCAAATTTTAAGAACTTCTTTGATCCCCTTAAGAAATTTGTCATATTGGGACCCCTTAAGAAATCGATTTATGATTTAAGGTGATAGGATGGCTTAAGGGGATCTAGATGTCTAGTGAGGTTCAAATTTAGTCATACTATAGCCTCATTGGTTCCATCTAGCTCTGGGTCAAAAGTGTTTACCCCTCAAATAAAAAAAAGTATCATGTTAAAAATGAATCAATCTATACATATCACAAAAATAACAATAATCTTAAATGTAACCCATACTCTAACAATAATAGAATGCTAAATGATCCCCACCCCTAACCATATCCTAATTGAATTGCAAACCTAATTGAAACTTAATTAAATTATAACCTTTACCTAATCTTAAATGTATTCCTATATTATATTATATTTAAATTAATTTATATTTGTATTATAATTATATTAATATTTATTATATATTCCTAATTGTAACCTAACTATTTACTACAAACCTAATTGAATCTTAAGCCTAATCCTCATTAAAACCCCAAGTAAATTGTAACATTACCTATCCTTAATTGTAATCTTATATTATATTTTATGATATTAAATATTTATATTATTTTTTTTTTAATAAAAGAGGGGTAAAAACTTTTTATTAATCAGCCAAAGAGGTACAAAGCATTAGGAAAAAAGACCCCGAAGGGGCCCCAAGATAACAAGCAAGAGATCAAGAATCATTAATACAACATTTCACATCCTCGGTAACCCAACCCTCCAAATCATGGGCAAGGTCCCTTGGTAAGCTGTCCCAATCCTCCACCAACCATGTCCCGCTCTTCTCAGAGGCCAATTTTGCCAGCCCATCAGCCACCTTGTTCCATTCACGAGGGATATGGGAAAAAGTGACTGAATCCAATAAATCTCCAAGGTTGGCAATTTGTTTTGCCACCACTGCCAATTACCAACTAGCAGCATCAAAATGTCACCCATTTATCAAATCTAGCACCACCTGAGAATCAGATTCACATATAATCTGTTTCCAGCCGAGAGCGTATGCTCTCTTTAAGGCTGAGAGAATCGCCAACACCTCCATGAAGTTATTGGAGTGTTTTCCCATATACGCAGAGAAAAATAACACAACCACCCCTGAATTATCTCTGCCCACCCCACCAATACCAACATGCCCAGGATTACCTCTAGAAGACCCATCAATGTTGATTTTCAAGACACCAGAGGGAGGAAGCATCCAATGCCCTCCTCTGAAGACCTTCCCTCTAGAGCACGTGCCCCACCCGAGCTTGAGCCTTCCAGTACTACCAACAGAAATCCCCAACTTCTAAATAACTCCAGTATCCCTAGGATCAACTGGTACTGACAAGTCACATTTAGCTTGTAACGTCTCTTGAAGAGCCCCAAGAATACGAGCCCAAACTTGGCCCACCTGTAATTTCCTATCCAGAAATACCCTTCAATTTCACTCCAACCAAATTTTCCAAATAATTAGACTAGGGCCAATAGGCCAAGCAGTGTGCAAAAATGAAGTCTTTGCCTTTGAAGGCCCGGTATTCTGACAAAACTCGCCAAGAGATGAAGGATGCCGACATGAAATATTCCAAGCCCCCCACCAAAAGTGCCAAATAGTCCTAGCAAAGGGGCATTGAAAGAAAAGATGAGAAACAGTCTCAACATCTTTGAGACATAGAAAGCATAAAGAGGGACCTTGGAAGCCCCGCTTGCAGAGGTTGTCCCAAGTCAAGCACCTGCCATACACCACTAGCCAAGAGAAAAATTGCATTTTGGCCAGGAGAATTTATCCTCTGCACGATATCCAAAGCACGATATCCTAAAGCAATAGAGTACTTCCCTTTAGGATCTGAGCTCTAAGCCAAAACATCCCTCTCTAGAAGTGAGCAACACACTCTATCAGCTAAAATGGAGGACAACTCCCTCCTATCCTCCAAAGAACCACCCAAAGGCCACTCATGCATAACCTTCCACTAATATGATAGTCTGCCCCAAAACCTAAGGGGCTTTGAAGTCCATCACTCTGCTCCAGCCAGCTTGAATAAAAATCCTACTTAAATTCTCCAAGTGAGGATGAGAGGAGAGGATAGGTGGGAAGCCATCCCAAGAGTCAAGCCAGAAGAGGGCATTAGAACCTCTATTGCAAATCCAGAATAGGCTTTGTTTGACCAGAGGAGCTCCCCTCTTGAGAGTTTCCCAGATCATAGACCCTCTACCCAAAAGACAAACAAGGAACCTCAACGCCATCCACCTCCCCAAGATACTTGAAGGTAAGAATCTTAGCCCATGTCTGATGCTGATGTGAAAACCACCTCCACTACAACTTAGCTGCCAACGCTTCTCCATTCCAATCTGCTCTACACAATCCCAGGCCCCCATCTTGCTTCGGTCGACAAACAACTTCCCACTTAATTAAGCACCACTTTCTTGAGAGGAGATTACCTGACCAAAGAAACTGCCTACAAAGCCCCTCAAAATCCTTGATGAAACTTGAAGGAGAAGTCATCACAAAACATCTATAAATAGGTAGGGCCTGCACAACAGACTTTAAAAGAGTGACTCTACCCGCCATTGATAACCATCTATAAGTCCAGTGACAAACCAGTCCTCGAAATTTATCAATCACCTCCTGCCAAAAATGCTTGGGAGGTGATCGAACATCCAAAGGGATACCCAGATAGGTAAAGGGAGGTTTCCCCACCTAAAACCTTAAGATCCTAGCAATACGTTGTCGAATAAGCTTGGGGGTATTAAAGAAATAGATGCATAACTTACTTTCATTAATGTGTTGTCCTGAGGCAGCCAGGTAGCAATCCAAAGTTTGACAAAAATAAGTCACTTCTGCTACCTTAGCAACCCCCATCAAGGCCGAGTCATCCACAAATTGAAGATGGGATTGAGGAGAAAGGGAGTTGTTCCAGTTCCAACCCTGTATAAGCCCAGTCGCAACCTAGGACTTAATGAACCTCCCTAGACCTTCAGCTATCAAAATGAATAGATAAGGGGATAAAGGGTCTCCCTATTGAAGACCTCTAGAGGCACCAAACAACTCAGAGGATTCCCCATTTATGAGAACTGAAAAGGAGGGCGTCTTCACACAGCACATAACCCAATCGATCCACTCACTGCTGAACCCAAAGGCTCCAAAAATTTTGATCAGAAAACTCCATTTGACCCTATCATATTCCTTTGACATGTCCAATTTTATGAACATGGCCTTATCCCTAGAAGAGGCCATAAAATGAATAGCCTCCACCGCAATCACAACTCCATCAAGAATTTGCCTACCTGCTACAAAGCCCCCTTGTTCCTCTGAGATTAGCTTATCCAAACATGGCTTCAAGCGCTTAGCAATTAGTTTTGTGATGATTTTATACACCACATTACACAAAGCAATTGGATGAAAGAGATCTAGAGAATCAGCACCCTCACACTTAGGAATAAGGGCTAGAAAAGTAGCATTCATAGCTCTCAACATTTGCTTGTTCCTTAGAGATTCTTGCACAACCTCCAACAAATCAAGCTTGATCACTTCCCAAAATTCATGATAGAACTCAGCAGGGAACCCATCAGGACCAGGAGCCTTCCCCTTTTTTAGTTGAAACACCACATCCTCTAACTCCTTCAGAGAAATCGGCTGAAGAAGAGAGGCATTCATCTCCATATTCACCAAAGGAGGGATACATGCCAGGATAGAGTCTTCCTCCTCAATGGCCAGTGGGGTATCTTCAGTGCAAAGATTCGAGAAGAAACGAACAGCGTCATTAGAAATTTCCAAAGAGGAAGAAAGAACAAATCCCTCTGAAGAACAAGGAGAAGAGATAGTGTTACCCTGTCTTCTAGCTTTTACTGAATGATGGAAGGAGGTATTCTTATCCCCTTCCTAAAGCCAATCAATACGAGCCTTCTGCTTCCAAAAAATTTCCTCACGAAGCTCCCATTCCTCAAGTACTTTGACTGTTGCATCCTCTAAATTGCTCAAAACTGCATCCAATCCATGCTCCCTGATCTGCCTAGTAATAGAATCTAGATGCTCCTGGGCTGCCCTTTTTTGTTGAAATACGTTACCAAACTGATTCTTATTCCAATGCTTTAGTTTATACTTCACATATTGAATCCACTTCATAAAAGGGTACATATCAGTCCCAAAAGTAGGATGACCTTCCCCCACCATTTAGACACTAAGTCAAAAATACCCTCCTCCCTAAGCCACATGATCTAGAACTTAAAAGTCTGTTTCTTAGATCCACCAGCCAGGCAAGCAAAGAACTTGATCGGCCAGTTATCTAATCCTCACCAATCCAATATTTCAGAGCTTGTTATCCATTTGTCACTAACCCAAAAACTGGATACCAGAAACCTATCCAATCTTTCATCAATAGCTTCTTCCCCAAGCCTCCTATTATTCCAAGTGAAAGTGCCATTTATGGGTTTGATGTCCACAAGCCGAAGCCGGGCAATATTCTCCTGCAGAAGATCAGAGGAGGTGTCAAGATGAGGCACACCCCCCCTCTTCTCCTCAAGTGAGACAATTGCATTGAAATCCCCTGACAAAATCCAGGGTAAAAAGGGATCCACAATCTCAAAAAAATTATATGAGACCATAAAAGACTCTTACTAGGGACATCCGACGAAGCATAGATATTGGACAAAAAAATTCTTTCTCCAGTCTCCAAACTTAAAGCAATAAGAGAGATGGAGAATCTACTAGAAAACTACCAAATAGGAGAGACCTGCCAAGGATCCCAGAAGTAGGCGAGACCACCAGAGCTCCCCTGTGCACCCACACACTAACATAAACCTCTATTCCAAATCTTAGAAACACTCTGCATCATGCTATCAATAGATAACTTCGTCTCTTGGAGAAAAAACAAATCCGGAGAATGAGCACGAACCAAATCCTGAATAGCCTTTTGTCTAGGGATGTTATTCATACCCCTCACATTCCATGAGAACACAATCATCACAATGGTTGGGAAAAGTGAGAATCCAAGGTCTTCACTGACCCAGATTTAACCAACATCTCACCAGCCAACTTAATTTTTTCTTGATCCTTCTTCCTACCCACCTTTTGGGACTTGTCAGGAGTACTCTTTTTCAAGGACTTTCAATGCACACCTAAAATATGAGAAGAAAAGGAAGCTTTACTCTTTGTAGAGCCTCCAGACCCTGAACCTCCAGGTAAGCTCACTCCTATATCAGCAGAGACCAAAGAAGTACCAACCCCGGTACACAGATCCCCAAGCCCAACCTCAGGGGAGGGAATAGAAGAATCTTTTACTTCCTCAGGAGCCATTGTAGGACCAGAAGCCAAAGACGTAGGATCCATAGGCACAGGGTGGAGCAAAGTAACTGGGCTAGCCTCCACATGCATGTCAGGAGAGAACCCCCTCCTCATGAATTAAATCATTCAGCACATCAAATTTGTTGAAAACCCCCTCCTCCTGGTGATCTCGAAAAGTCCTCTTCATCCCTCGACCTTTATTTCGGGTCCTGGCAGGCACAAACCCATCTTTATCAGGAGTCACCTCTTGCATGGGTCCTTTTCCCTTTTTAGACCCTAAGTTTTATGTATCCTTCCCATTCCTTGAGTTACCCACACCAGAAGCACGCGGACACCTTTTCAGGAGATGACCATACTCACGACATAAATGACATCTAAACGGTAGGGTTTCATAATCCAAGGGTTGTGTCCATGAAGTAGAACCCATTGTCAGGTCAATAGAGTCCGGCAAAGGCCAACTTAAATCAATCTCCACATAAACCCGAGCATAGGAAAAGATTTTCTTCTCCAAAGTCTGTTGAGAGGGACCAATCAGTTTTCCCAATGCCATAGCAATAGACTGTAGAATATCACTCCTCCAACATTCAAGTGGCAATCGAGGAAGGCGCACCCACACTGGGACCTTGGATGGCAACTCCTCTGCTGAATTAAAACCGCATGCCATGGTTTAATGAACAACCCGACCTGATTATAAAAGTACGGACCACCTTCGAAAGCCATATTTCTATCTGATATGCATGAGAAGTCTACCAAGAAGAAATTATTCGCTGCTAGCAAAATCTCAAAATCCCCCTCTGGATTCCAAGTCCTTCGAATCCAAGGTTCAAGGAAGGGGAAAGAAACCCTCATCCCCAAAAACTTACGGATTAAAACATGTTTGTTGAAATACTCTAAATCATCAGCAACTGCTTCTTTTTGAATAACCACCACCAGGCGCACTTGAGCTCTTTCCAAGCTACCATTAACCTTCTGCAACTTAAAAGCACCAATCTTCAACAAGCCTATACCAGGAGAAGATGGGGTGGGAACCCCATCCCCTACCTTAGCCATAGCTGCCTCCCCTGGTACCCCATTCAAATCATTTCTCAAAGCCATTAAAGCCACCCCCACCAGTTCAAGCCACACACCTCCACTTTCCAAACCCTAGACGCCACAACCACAGTACCACCAAAACTGAAGGAACAAAAAGGAATAAGCGAGCCCCACACACCAAACTACAAGCTGGCAGCCCACCCAACCAAAGCAAGGTCTAGAATAGAAGAAATTATGGCTCCTCAAGAACCACCAAATAAGATCTGTAACAAAAAAAAAGACACCCCTCCCCAAAAATAGCAAAAGACCCACCCCTGTATGCACAAAAGACTGAAGAATCTGATCCGCCACCAAGCCAGCACATGCACAGAGAAACAACGACCTGCACTACGCCATTATTGACCACGAGCCTTCACCCATGTGCTGCACAAACCCGCCATCTCCCCGCCACAAGAAAACTCATATTTATATTATTTAATATATTATATTAAATAATATAAATATTTAATTATATTTCTTTTATATGAATCATCCTCCTATCTCTAAATTGTAATAATAGCATGTAGTTCCTCCAAACTATCATCATGTACCTCCTCCCTTTCCCATGTAATAGGTGTACCTTGTAGGTGTTAAATGGTTCCATCTTGGTCTCCTTATTGATGCATTTCTATCCTTCCACAAAAATCTATTTAGTATCAAAATATTGGTAATTTTATGGTTATTGAATCTCTCTTAATTGCTAAAGAATCCATTATGATTGAGGATGGGTGGATTATTATCTAGGATCACATCTTAAAAATCCTATAGAGGTCATGTGGTATGTTTTTCTTAATACATATATTCCCATACAAACCTCTTTCCATGTATTATCAACTCTCCTATATAATAGACACCTTCCTAGATTTAAATTTCATATGATATATATGTACCCAAGTGTTTCCAATTGGAATTGCTATAATTATACTTTTATTGCATTCTAGATATTCAAAATAGTTTTCATAAATCTACCAAATAGACCCATTCTTGACATTGAACCTACATAATTTTAGGTATGTCCAATGAAAGATTAGGGTCTAGGGTTCATAAATTTCAAATGCTTTAGTGTTGAGGGTTTAGATTTTACATTTAGGGTCTAGGGTTTGGCAAACTTAGGGTGAAGTTTCGTGGCCCTTGGCATAATTTAGACTTGCAAGTTAGTGTCAATTGGAATCGATTGTACGCTTCTAAAGATTTACGAATTTGCTAACTAAATTTGCAAGCAAACATCAAGATAAACTTTATGAATTTAACTATTCTTTAACATATTGATTTCTAATCTAATTATAATTTAACATTGAAACTAAAGTTTAATATATATCATTTTTTCCATACAAAGCAAATAAAATTTAAAACATTTAAGCAATGCAAATGAATTTTTTTGAGCTCGAAATTACCTAGTTTTCAAAATCAAAATGATTTGTTCGATTCCAATTTAGGGTTTTAACAATTTCTTTGTTCCAATTCAATAAACAATTAGGGTTTTTAATGCAATTTTTTATTTCAATTCAAACTAGGTTTTCAAATTCAAATTTTTTCGTTTGATTTGGATTCAGGGTTTCAAAAAGCTTGATTTGGATTTGTAAATGCAATGTTTTTATTTCATTTCGATTTCTAGGGTTTTGAAATGCAATTTTTTTTGTTTTGTTTCAATTGGGTTTTCAAATTCAATTTTTTGGGTTTATCAAACAATTTAGGTTTCAAAAGTTAAATTTTGTTTCTAAAACACAATTCAAGGTTCATTTTTTCATTTTTATTAAAAAACCTTCAAGTTTCATTGCATTTTTTGTCTATTTTTACAATTATTCATTTCTACTATAACAGTTTAAAAAAATACTTAAAACGTGAAATAAATTAAAAAAAATGCTAAATTCATTTATTTTCTTCAAAATTTCAATTCAAATTTCAAAAATGCAAAAAAATGGCATGTAGGGGGGTACCTGTAGCTAATTATGGGGGTCGCTGTCGCCAATACTCGGGGTCCCGTCCACTGTGCAGTGAAATGTGTTTTTTTTTTTAAATAAATAGTAATACAAAACGAGATATCGATTTATACAAAACGGGATCCCGATTTATAGAAATCGGGATCCCATTTTTTAGTAATCAGGATCCCATTTCGTGAGAATCGGGATCCTGTGCCTTTTCCATCGGTTCAAAATCCGATGGGAAACGGGATCCCGATTTTTAAAAAGCGGGATCCCGTTTCATCTCAGGCTCGGGATCCCGTTTCCTCAATGTCGATTTCAATTTTTTGGTTAAGGAAAAAACTTCCATGTTTCATGGACTCAACTTTGTGCACTTACCCTGTATGAGTATGAACTAATAATTTGAATAAATTTGTTTAAAATGAGTGAAGGAAGGCATAAAACATGTTTCTATCCAACCATTTGACAATATTGATTATAATTTCACATGATTATTTAAAAAAATCATTATGTTAATTGGAATTTTGATTGGTGAGTCATGTTGTTCTATATTAACATAAAACTTGAAAAAATTGTCCATCTATGATGAAGAAATTCTTGGACTTCATAGGGCTTTCAAATGTTTGTCTACCTATAGGATGTGGGATGTGTCCATAATAATCTCTTTTATTTTATATCAACTTTAAACAATCTGATAATGGAAAGATCAAAATATGTTCTACTAAAATGTGTCATTTGAGAATAATGCAAAGGTGCCAATAAGTATATTTTTTGTTCTACATATTTTGGAGCCAAACCAACTGCAATGGTATGTTGGGATGGCTAGGTGAATACTAGAGGTCTAGTTGTTTTCCTAAGAAATGTTGATTCCTTTAGGCTACAAGTTTTTGGTAAGGTCTCTTAAGACCCTTGAGAGAAAATCTATCAACTTATGATGGAACATTTCTCAATGTTCATGGGCCCTATAAATGTTTCATCTATATATACGTGGATATGGGATACCTCCAAAATAACCCCCCTTATTTTTCTCAAACTTGACACCATTTGACCATGGCAAGGACACACATAGTATCATAAAATACATCATGTGAGAGTAGTGTAAAGGTTCAAATATGATTTTTTTTGTTATACACATTGTGGGACTAAAATGACTATACCAACATGTTAAGGTGGGTGGGACAATGCTAGGGGAGCACTCATTTTGTACCCCAAATGTGTCAATATAGTATTATACTGTTACACCCTATTTTTTATTTACCAAATTACTTTTAACTTTACGTTAAAATACAATGTTAGACGTGTGATGATGTTACTTTGATATTTAAAAATTATGATTAAATTGAATACAATGAGATATATTTGCACTTTAATGATTTATTGTTATTTATTCAATATTATGGATATGTTATAATTGTTAACAACTAACTACATGAATGCTTATTTAAGTGAAATGTAGGATAAATTTCTTGCCCTCCAGAAGGAGAGGGAAAGTATCACCTGGGAGAGGAGTATGGTCTATGGATTAATTTGTATTGCTATCTAAGTTTACTTCCATCAGTGTAGGTCAATTTTAGAACCCATCGAGTCAATTTGAGTTCAGAGTCATCAATTGTGTCATAAAAAGATGAAAAAGAAAAATAACTTTCTAACTATAAATATAAGGAAGAAAGACTAAATTTATTAGCAGATAAGTAAATAGATATTATGTTGATGTATGTGAACTAGAAACCTCTAATTCCCTTAAATGAAAATGTAGGAAAACGTCATTTCAAATGAGCCATTCAGGAATAGGTATGGATCTAGGGATTTCTCATGAATATGATATATTATGACTATGGATGAACACTAAAAAATATTTGATTTCAGTAAAGAAATATATATAAATGGCCAATTTGAATGAGTCCTTGAGGAATAGGTCTAGTTTTAGGGGGTTCTCATGATATATAGCTCTTTATTTCTCTTTTTAACTCATGTATAGTAGTTCATTTTTTTAATATTAAAATTAAAATAATTTATTTATTAAAATAATAGTGGTAACTAAATAATTATTTTACATGTTGAAAATAAAAAAATTACTATAATATATATCTTAGATAAATCTATATAAAATATTTCAAGAGATATCATTCCTTAGGCAACTTTTCCACATATAGTTATTTTTGAACCAATTTTTCACACACAAGTGAAATAAACACCTCAAAAAGGATATATCTGAACATATTTTACATATTTTTAGAAAAATATTATACTTACATTACATCCATACATTATTATTATATTAATGAATTCATAAATACAATAAACTATATATTTATATATAATAATTTTTAATAATTAAAAATAAATATATAATTTTTAAAATAAAATAATACTAATTTATTCATTACAAAAATATATTTGTTTTTTAATACTATTTTATTAAATATCTTGTTAATGTAGATATAAGATCCAACTCTTCTACTCTAAGGAAATTAGCAATTTGACAACCTCCTCATCTAGGTTGGGTAAAGTTAAATTTTGATGGAATTACAAAAGGTAACCCTAGGACATCTAGAGTTGGATGCATTATTAAAAGTTCAAAAGGTCTGACAATTGATGCTAATTTAAGAAAAGCTAAAGAAGGTGCCCATTACATAGCATAAATTCAAGCTTTTATCCTTGGTCTTCAAATTTGTAACATTTTCAAATTTTAAAAAGTTGAAGTGGAAGGAGATTTAACGATTATTATAAATGTAGTTAAAATGAGAAAAACACCTAACTAGAAAATAAATAATCATCTAGTTTAGATATATCCTTTATTGGATAATTTGGAAAATTATTTTCTCAATCATATCTTAAGGGAAATTTATAAGGAAGTAGATTATTTAGCTAACACCACAATTTTTGTGAATGATGCATGCATTATTTCTAAATGCAAAAATACCTAGCCATACTAAATAGGCCAGGTTTAATAATTTTAATATTGTTAGTTAAAAAATAATCATTTCAACAACTTCCTACAAGTTTGAAGTATTTTCCATCATTATTGTGGATGGTCTTGCTTGTGTCAACATAATTATCATTCAATATTTGGTAGTTTAGGTTACAAAACCATTAATGCAAGATACCTCTTTATCTAACGGGCTCAAGGTCTCTCCTCATTCCATTTTATTTTTTACTATGGATGTGCTAGTTATATTGAAAGAAAAGATAAATGGATTTTCTAGGATTTATTTTTGAGTAGAGGTTGAAATGTATTTACAAATCTAGAAATGGGTTCATTCTCCATGTACTACAAAGGATTTTTTGGGATAAATTCATGCTCTCTAATAATAGGTATAAAATAAATATGGATATTGCATCAATTTTTATTGCAATGATATTAAACTTAGAGGAAGATAAGGAAATGATAAAAAATGTCTCATGAAGTTTGATAAAAATCCAATTTCTAGGTGGTTTAGACACTACCTTATCTGAAGCTATTTTGGAAGCCAACTTACCCCTACTGGATGGTCTATTTCTACCTAACAAAGGATATTTTTGTGCTCAATGGATGTTTCTTAATGTGTTGTTAATTCTAGATCATAAGCCTAGACAAAAGGCTAAGGTTGTTCAAGGTTTGCATTTTCTTAAACAAGCTCATAGATTGATGGAAGTGAATGGTATTCTAGGATTGAATTTTATCTTGTTGAATATCTAAGATGAGGAGTAAGCACTCATCATGTAATTTTTTTCTATGCTTAATATAGAATAACTATTTTCCAACAAGACAAATTTTAAATATATCTAATATCTCTCAGCCACTATCATAGATTTTGCTAATTATATCTTATTTTTATAATTGAGAATATTTCTCTTAAAATTTTATTTTAAGATAGTATAATATGATGGGATTAATTCCAAAGACCACAATTTATTTTTACTTTTTAAATAAAAGGCTAGTAGCCTATATATATTAATAATTATAAATAGGAAATACATTGAGTCATTACAATTCAAAATTGATCAAGCTCTGATTAGATCTACTTGCAGCCATTTTTTACGATGATTATTTGGATTACTATTTTACACATAGCCAAACATTATATATTCTGATACTATCAAAAAACCCTATTCTATTGTAGTCCTCTTGAACTTGCATTTTGTAGTATTTAGCGAGGAGCAAACAATTGTGAAAAAATATGCTTACCCACACCAAAAATCTTTCTTTATTAGCTAACCAACTATAACTTGCACATATAAAAGCCTCATATCAACACCAAAAAATGAATTCTGAAGGCATGACTAGAAAGTGTTTCTTCGATTGATAGGCACAAAAAAACAAGCTTTACCTATTGCTTATTCTTCCATCTGCATGATCTCTGGAGAATTCTCACCTTGCTCTTCATTACCCGCATCCATGTTTTGAGAGTTTTCTGTAATATTCATATCAGACTAACAACCCCAGGGACAACATGTTGGCGATGAGAATTGATTCCTTGAGGAAGAGCCATTGAAATGTTGTGAAGCATATTCTAAGGGATCTCCTACGATGTTGGAGGAACACTGACTAGCTAGAAGTGATTTACAGATGTTTTTGCATGGTAACAATTGTGTTGTAGCAGAAAAGACACATAATGATACTTCTCCCTAAAGTATTCAGACATTTCCCTTCCCAGATGGTGACTGTATCTTGACAAAGCCCTATTGAGATGACTTGGGTCACTAACCTCAAGAGACTACTTCAAAGGATCAAAGACATTCACAAAAGCTTTGTTATGGGGTAAGGAATATGGTGGGAAGATTCCACCAATGTAGTAATTCCCCATACCAAATACATATTTTTGTGTGTAGACCAAGAGGGCATCATTCTGGAGGAATACCTCATTTACCCTTTTTTTTTAATTAAATTCACTGAGTCTAGGAATTGCAACATGTCCATGAGATTAGAGATAAAGATAGACAAAATATTTGAAGGGAATATAACCTTCTTGACTTAGGGTGAAGAATTTCTATCCCAATAACACATTTGAGACACCTATAGTCATAGCCTAGACACCTAAGCTTGAACACTAATTGCAGATGAGCTTCCTCCAAACTACCTGAGAATAGTCGCTCCCATCTTTGCACTAGAAACCACACTCGAAAATTCATCAACCGATAATCCATTCCTATTGCAAACCTTTTGATCACTGCACCACCTTAGCTTAGGCTCTTGCAATTCTTAATTAACCTTTAAACCTCTAGTGAACAGAGGATAGAGACAAATTTTTTGATGCCATCATTTAATTGTTGTGGGTGAATAAATAGAAGATATTTTTCTCAATATCATAAACTTTAATGATGGCTTTGAATTCAAAATGAATAAAGCTTTTCCAAATCATCTGAAGAATGACATGTAACACATACTATAGCATCCTCCCAGACCTCCATAATATATGGACCTTTAATACACAAGATGCTATTCGTACCAAAATCCCTAAAAGAATACCATGGATTAATTAGTTTTATACATCTGTAATCATGAAACAAACATTAATACATTTGAGGAGGTTGTGAATGAATAACCCAAACATGCCACACCATAGAGATGGCAACACCAATTTGCATAGAAGCGTCCTAAGGAGTATGAATATTACAAAAAACTCATAGTTGCTCACATCACATTGAATTAGGAACATGCCCTTATTTGATTCCTATCAATGTGATCTTGACATCCCATGATTTGGTGTACACCCAAATCTGTGCAAACAATTAGCACTAGAACCTATGTATCCTCGATTTTGAAAGCATCCATTGCCATGGAAACCATTCACTTGCTAAGTCATCCATGCCACATAAGCCTAGCTTTCTTATTAGAGTTTCTACATCATTCATTCACCACAAATCTGACTAGCACACTTAGGCATCCATTTACCACCTATAGTATTATGCTTGAAGATTTAACATATCCTTGGTTTATACAAACAAATTGGCTTTTCCTCTAAGACAACAAAAACTAAACATTTATACATGTGGAAAAGTACCCTCCCTTAACAGAATTTCTTCAAATTTAGGAAGCATTTTCCCCAATACAATCATGTGAGTGACTTCATCAGATGTTTTATCACAACCAAAATTAGCTAGATAGTTTTTCATACAATTACCTTCTCTGTAAACATGGATAATGTGGTAGTATTCTATTTTGTCAAGTAAGGTCCAAATCTGTTTAACTATGTACCGAAAATTCTAGTTGACAAACTTGTGTTCCCTACATGCATTTATCAGGATCAAGGAGCCTCCCTCTATTTGAAGTTTGGGTAACTTAAGAGCAATTGCAAGCTTTAAGCCTTGAAGCAGAGCTTGAGCCTCAACTACATTATTAGTCCCTATTTTTAGTTTAAAAGATTTGGCACATAATACCATTCCTTTGTAGTCTCTTATTGCAACTCCAGCTCCTGAAGAGCTAGGATTCCCTCTTGCTGCCCCATCAAAGTTCAATTTGAATAAACCTACTAGAGGGGGCTTCCAAGTGATGGCATCCCTATTTACTTTGTGGTTTGGCTGATGAAGTCCTCCTTTGAAAGGAAGCTTAAGAAGCATCCATTTGCTCATTAACTTTGAATCCCAGTCAGTAAAGTTTGAACCAACATGTTTTACCTTTTGCACATACCCATTTACTGTCTCTAAGATTGACATCTCCAACTTAAGTAATAATTGATCCATGTTTAGTTTTTCTTTCCTAAAGATGCATTTATTTCTTTCCCACCAAATAGCCCATGTTATTGAATCTGGGATAATGGACCAAATGCTTGAAAAAAAAAAACTTTTTAAGCCTTTGGCCAACTCGAAAACAATTTCCAAAGAGTGTCAAGAAATGTCGAATTCCAACTCATTCTTGATAGTACATGCAACCAGCATGCTTGAGCTATTGGAAAATGTAAAAATAAATTATTTACATTCTCAAATTCATTTACTCATAAGACACATTGAAATGGCTTTGTTATCTCAAGTTTGTTAGCTTATCACTTGTCAATATCTTGTGTTTTATGGCTAACCATGAGAAACAACCAGCTTTGGGTAGAACCTTTGAATTCCAACAAAATTTGTATGCTCTTTGCACTCCTTCTTTTGAAGCAACTTGGGAAACTAAATTTTAAACCTCTTTAACTATATAATTTCCTGATTTTGCTTTTGTCCAAACTAATCTATCCACACTTGAAGAAATGAAGACAATCCTTTCAAAGAGAGCAGATTGAATGAGTATTTTCTGATCAGCATTCATGGGTATATTTCAAAATTCCTTCCATATGACTTTCCCCATCAGTATATCAACATGATGAACATAGTCATTTACCTTTGAACCCCAACATTGAGATAAATAATTTTTAGAAGTTTAAAAATTATTTAAAGCATTTAAGATTGGGTACCCATTCCATGAGTCTTTATTGAAAGAAGCTAGATTCCCATCATTTACTTCCCAAGATAAATGCAAAAGAATAATTTTTATATAGGAGACAAGAAAATTCCACATAGCAGAACCTATAGGTGGATTTGACGCTGTTAAGATTCTTGATGGATTTAGATTATCTAGATACTTATGCTGCATGATCCGACACCATTTTAAGTGAGGCTTAGTCTACATGCGCCAAACCATCTTAGCTCCTAGTGCTAGATTCCTTTCCGCCAAACTACATGTAACCCTGCTCCCCATTTTAATTTCTATAAACACATTATTTCTAGGGATATCAAAGGATTTTTTTTTTTGTGTCTAAATTACCAATCCATAAAAAACTTCTGATCAACTTTTGGTTTTGTTGTATAATGGATTTAGGGGCCTTTAAAACTGACATAGAGTAGTTTGGGATTGATGAAAGGATAGATTTTACCAATAAAATTCTGCCTAATAAGGATAGCCATCTCCCTTCCCATGACATAATTCTTGATTTTATACTAAGTATAATTTTGTGCCAATGAGAGATTTTGTCCTGACCTGCAGAAAAGCGAATACCAAGATATCTACAAGGTAGATGTACTTGCAGGAACCCAAGCAACTTCACAATCCATTTTTCAACTAAGGTTTTTTGTTAAACAGATACACTTTTGACTTACCCTCATTAATATTTTTCCCAAAGGAAAAGGTATACCTATCCAATAGTGTTTTGATATGTTCAGCTTCTGCAACAATAGCCTTTCCAAAAAGAAGTGTATCATCAACAAATAAAGAATGAGTGGTTGATATAGATGTGTTGGGGATACGAATTCCATGTATGAATCCCTATTCGTGAGCTTTACAAAATGATCTAGTCAAGGCCTCCACTGGGATAATGAAAAGAAAAGGCAGAAGAGTGCCACCTTGATTCACTCCTTGAGTGGATCCAAAAAAACCTACAGAGGATCCATTAATCAAAACAAAAAACTTAGCACTTGACAAGTACGACATGATCCATTTGCACCATTTTTTAGAGAAAACAAACCTTAGGAGCACCTGTTTCAAAAAAGACCAATCCACCCTATCATATGCTTTTTGCATATCCAATTTTATGACCATAGATTACATCTTATTTGTAGCTATAGAATGCAAGACTTCATGTGCAACAATAGCTCCTTTAGTCATTTCCCTTCTAGGTACAAAACTGCCCTACTCTATAGAAATAATTTTAGACAACAAAGGATGTAAGTGAAGATACATAGCCTTTGTGAAGATTTTGTATATCACATTACAAAGTAAAACTGGTCTAAAATCTAAAAAAAATGTAGGTGTATCTAACTTTGGGATGATAGCAATGTGAGTTAGATTGAATTTCTTTAACATTCCACCTAACTTTCTTTACTCCTCTAATTATTTTAAGACATCAATTCCAACAAATTCCCAACATTTCTAGAAGAAATTTTCTACAAATCCATTAGGACTTGGTGCTTTGTCAGGGGGAAAAGAAAAGAAAACTTCCTTAAGCTCTTGAATTGAGAAGGGTTCCATCAACTTCACCTTATCTTCGTTAGATATCATATTAGGAATCACTTGAAGAAGCTCTTCTCTATCCCTTGACAATTGAGGATCCACATCCTTATTGGTAGACAACAAAGATGAAAATAATTTGATACCTTCCATTTGTATCTCCTCTTCCTTTGTTAACAAGACACCTGAATCACTGTCATGAATTGAGAACAACGTATTCCTTGATTTCTTTACTTGTGTTGAAATGTGGAAAAACTTTGTGTTCCTATCCTTGTCCTTTAACCAAAGCTTTCTTGATTTCTTCCTCCAATATACTTCTTCTCTTAATAACAACTCCTTCCATTCTGACTGCAATTGCTTCTTCTCTTTAAAAATTACATCATCTAGCCCATTGGCAATGATGAGCTCATTAATCTCAAAGAGTCTCTTGTACACCAAGTCCTTCAAAACAAAAATATGCTTAAAAACTTGAAGATTCCAAATTTTAATATGTTGCTTCATGTGATCCAACTTCTTTCTCAATTGATACATGTGAGAACCACTAAAAAAGGGAGCATTTAACCACCACTGCCTTAACATATCCAAGAACTGAGGGTGACGAAACCAAATTGCCTCGAATTTGAAAGAAGATTTCCAATCAGTCTTAATTCTATTTTGAGATAGAACTAAGGAAATTGCAAAATGATCTAAAGCTAAAAATGACAAAATTTCAAATGACAAAGCATAATCAGATGTTACCCAATTTGGAGAAGATAGAAACCTATCTAGCCTCTATGCTATTTGAAGGAAGTTTTTCCTCCTATTTGTCCAGATGAACTTGCCATTTAGTGGGATGATATCAATAAGTGTATTGTCCTAAATAAAGGAAGTGAAGTCTTCCATATCCTTCTTGGAGAGGCATATACCACCTTTTTTTTTCTTCCAATGATGTTATTGCATTGAAATCCTCTACAAGAATAAATTTATCTTGACCCAATAATTCAATAGATTGCTTCAACTTATCCCACAATAATTTCTTACCCACTATAATAGTTGGGCCATAAAAATTTATTACCCAAAAACATACATCAAAGTGTGTCAATTTCATTAATTACCAGTTGGAATCACATGTGGCATTACTAACAGATACAAATTTTTCCTTCCATAATGTTATTAGACCTCCTAAAGAACCTTGTGATGGTGAATGAAAAGAGTTCCAATGAGACCAACTCTTAGACAAATTACCAAAAGATTCAATTGTTATTTTTGTTTTTTGGAGAAGTGCCAAATCAGCCCCAAGGGCATCTAGTTGTTGCTTGACTTGGACTCTCTTGTCAGAGGCATTAATGCCTCTAACATTCCAAGTTAGAATCTTCATAACCTCCTAGGAGAGAAACAAGCTCTCCTTGGACGTTTTTGTATGGAGGTACCTCCCATTTTAGTATCCAATGTGGATTGGATCCTTGCTTTCAATTTATTCTTGCAATTTAGTTGCTAAGAATTTCCTTCCTCTCTTAGCAGGTGACTTTTTGTTGGAGAAAGAAGATAACAGGGATTGAGAGATAGGTAATGACAAAGGACCAACTTGCTCTTCCCCTTCCAACATAATATCAGAAGCAGTTTCTTCTATCAACTGTTCTCCAACAAAATTTAATGCTTCATCTACAAAGCTTTCAAGGTCATTTTCTAGAGGCATGATAAATGACTAAGAATTTTTTTTGTCTTCTATGTTTAGGAAAAAAAATTCATTGATAAAATCATCCTTTACATGACAATCAAACACCCTTAGCACTTCATCCAATTGATTTGTAACACCAAGAGTCAACATTGATGCACATAAATTTAAATGAGAAGTACTGGCAAACTTAAACTGAGGGATACATTAGCAGTTTAAAGTTTGGAAAACTATCTTAACTAGTGATAAGAAGTGTTTAGCCCAACCTTGAGCAAAGGAAAAAAATATGGATCTGCTACCTACAAATGGATCTAGTGGCTTGATACCAACAGTAGAAGAAATCATATCCATATTAACCAGGTTAACAAAAAAGAGATTTTTGTTTCCACCTGCACACTTTAGAGGCTCAACCCATGAACAACAAAATAATTTTCTTGACTGATGAATGATTAGAGCATTAGGAATTACTTCATTACACACTTGCCCTCACTAGTAACAAACATGAGCCTCTAATTAACCCAACTATTGATCAACATTGCTAGCAGACACAAAATTTGGATTCAACCCAGTGGAACACTGTCCCCAACCCTAAGGATATCCATATTCTTAACAAAAGGAGAGAAATCTAGATTAGTTGTAGGGGGAGAGAATGCTTGTGAGGGAGAAGACATAATTTTTAGATTGAATGAATCAAAAACCTCCTTACCCTTTTCCATAGCTTTAGAAGGCTCTATTGACAAGAGGAAGGAAGATGAGTAGGAAAGTGACAAAGATAGATTTTTGATGGATCTTCAAAAACCACCTTTTTCTTCCATAGCCCATTTGAAGATTTAATATTCAACATAATAGGTAATTTCTTAGTTACATCAATGAGGAGACATATTCTAATATGCAAAGAGGGATTAGTGAAAAATTTCAAGTCCTGATGGAGATATATACCAAGTTGATTCCCCATAATTTCAATTATTTGAGTCTCTCTATATTCAAGAGGTAGACCCTATAACTGAACCCAGAATGGAACGAACTTAACCACAAATTGAGTGAGTGAAAATTTTGGAGACCAATGCAATGTGAAAAGACCATGGCCATCACAAATCCAAGCTTTTTTCCTTTAGATAGTGTTTCGGGAATCTTCTACAGAAAAAATAACTACAAAAAAGCCTTCCCCCTTATCTAAATAGAAAACTTGATTAGCCCCCTACCAATTTTGAAAGACCCAACTTTGCAAAAAATTTAGATCTGGGATAAAATTCCAAAACTTACAAATAATAGTGACCTCATGAAGATCCTTGACTTTCCAGTGAAGCACATCATCTTTGACAGAGAGGTTGACTTCATCCCTAGATGTATTTCGCTTGTGCCATTGTTGCTTTGGAACCCAGTCCTTCTTGATGGGAATGAATCGAGTTGGACCACCACCAAATCCCTTGGAACGAAAGCCATGATGAACCCCACTGATAGAAGATTGTGATTTTTGACCAAAACTAGGTTTAATATTTCCCTTACCCTTAAAATATTCATGTGCCTTGTGGCCCTGACACAAAGGATCCACAAATCTAAAGGACTTGTGACCTTGAAACTCCCTAATATTGACACAAATAAAATTTGGGAATGTCAAAGGAGAATGATCCAATGGCTTGAAACCCACCTTCTTTGATTGAGAAATAGCAATATTGTTTGGGAAAGTGGTTGGATGTGGGTTGAACGCCTTTGGATTGAAGGGAGCTCCAACTCTGATAGGAATGGTATTTGGGAAAGATGTCAGAGAATAGATATCGGCAACCACATCAACCTAGCGCTAAGAATAAGACAAAGCTATAGATTTCTCGATGGATGAAGAGTCATATTCATAGATATCAAAGATCAGTTGGTTTCCTAGAAGTAAATGCCTAGAAGGGCCACGACGAACCTCAGAGACATGTCTCAGAACACCATTAGCCCCCATTTGTGACACCAGACGAGGTCGAGGGACACCATTGAAACCCCTGGAGGCCACAAAATGGTCCAAATTTTTTGAAAAATTCCTTTTGGCCCTTGCAGGCATGCTCCAAAGATTGCGGACCATTTTTCCCAAAAGACCACAATTTATTGATTAAGAATAATATATTATTTTATTAAATAAATTAGAATATTTTTAAATCTTTCAATAATTTTAATTCATGCAATAAAATAAAATAAATAACATAAAAGAATGTTCACATCTTCACTAACCTTAAGTCTTCCTTATAAATTGTATATGATCGAACTCTAATAAGATTGCAAAATAATCTTAATTAAATATATTATAAAATTTAATTTAATTAGTATTTAATTTAATTTAATCCTACATTTATTTGAAAATTTTAATTAATTTATTTTTCTTTTGAATGATAAACTATTTAATAAACAAAATAAATATTTTTATTATCTTTAAAGTTAAATAGTTGTTAAATAAAATGTACAATAAAAATTAAAGCAATTGGAACCCCTTTGTTTGAGAAATAATAAGCTTTGATGTGGAAATTACTTCAAAAGAATCCAATTTTGACATAATGGTTTGTTTGATTTTTTTAATACAACACACAACTTATGTAATGAAATGACATATTAAGAGTGTTTACATATACACATTGATTAAAACATAGTTTATACATATGATTGACTAAGCATCATGATGAACTATAATAAACAAATTGTTATAATTTACTATTTTATTATGTATTGCTTTACAATTTGTTCATATTCAAAACTGAAGTTTCAATACACCAATAGATTAAAATTGTACAAATTTAAAAAAAACAAAAAAACATATAATTAATTAATAAATCAAATATAACTGATTAAATAATTTTAATTACAATATTACATGCTAGATTGATTATAATAATTGTGTTCGATAAAAACATGCAGTCGGATTACCATTTAGATGGTGATCTTTTTCATTTTAATGACTTGTGTCTGATTAGTGAAGAGTTGCTTTACTTTGTTGGTTCCCCCCTTAACTTGTGGAATGTTGTAAGATCCATGATTTTTGTTGAGGAAGTTCTTGTACCACATGGCAGAAAGCTTTGGAATTCGTTTCTGAGTGGCATAATCCACATAGTAAAGGCCGAAGCGAATAGTGTAGCCGTATAGCCACTCGAAATTGTCCAGAATTGACCACACATAGTAACCTCTTACGTCTGCACCTTTTCTACAAATGACAACAGGCAACCCCTTGATTTAAGAAAATATCAAGGGAAAGTATTGAATCAATTAGAAGTTGTTATGGGGGAATATTATACACACCGTATTGCGGCTGCCAAATAGGTTAGATAGCTTTCCATTTGGTTGATTCTTCGATCATCATTCAAAGCATCTGCCACTGGGGCTGAAGGATGATCTTTTTGACCATAACCTGTGTGCACTTCCACAGTTATTAGAACAAATACATGTCGACTACCGAAGTTAATCGAACAAGTAAACCCATGCACTAACCGTTTTCTGTGATGATAATTACAGGATTGTTATATCTTTCTTTCACGTACATCACAATTCTTTCCATTCCATATGGCACAACAAAGTTTCCCTCCATGCCCGTCTGCCATGTCACTGAATTCCAAAATGATAATCATTGCACATGAAAATCAATTAAAGCTAAGATTAAAAGTTGAAAAGAAGACATACCGGCTCGCCTATTGGAACTCCGTCTCTCTCACCTGGAAGCGAGTCAATGTTGAATAAGAATCGTCATCAACAAAAGTTTTCTAGTGGGATTAAGCTATATGATTTACAGAGTCACCTTACCAGTTATATAGACTAAGGCATCTGGGCAATACTGTATTTTCAAACAAAGCGAGAAGAGGCAGTCCTTTGCATATAATGTTGTGTAATGGTTAATGCCGATAAAATCAAGTGAGCCCTTCACTTTCTCTGACATTTCCCTGGGAAAAGTAGGCAGACGCCGCCCCAACATTCGCCGCATTTCAGGAGGATAATCCCCATAAACAATAGGGTCCAGAAACCTGCACAACCAATCAATAACAGACTCTGATCCATGTCAATAAAGTTTATTATAATAACGCAAGTTTACACTGGACAGGTAACAGCATAGTCGAATGCAAACATGCTTGAAGTTTAAGCCGGAGCCTTTCTTACCAGGCCGTGTCGAACGCCAACAATCTCTCGACGGCAGATCTGTCATCTGGTATGCTCCTCAGAGGCTCGTACCATGTAGAAGAGATTACTATACCAATAGACCCTCCCTGCTTGCTCTGCAAATTTAAGTGTTTTATAATTATTTCTCACGTCCAAATTGTATAAAAAATGCATCAGAAAATCTGGCATGAATTGTGCAGCAAACACCCTCTAAACAAATTTAATTTCTAACCTGATATTTTGTTCTATAGACATCAACCGCCGCTGCATGTGATAATATAACATTATGAGCAGCAATGTAGGGTTCGGTTTTTGAATTGCCATCAGTGCAATTACCAAACGGCCAAGAACACCGAGAAGGGGGATAAGTTCCTGTAAGATAACCCTCCTGGACAAATATATTCGGCTCATTGAATGTTGCCCAGTATTTCACTCTGTCTCCGAATGCTCCAAAGCACACGTCTGCAAATGCTTCGAAGTCCTTGCTGCAACGTTCTCATACTAGATTACGATACACAAAAACAAAAATTAGCTGTTATAGAAAATCGACGAACAGATATAGGTTACAACTTACACTATGTCGGAACTCAACCAGCCCCCATATGAATCTTCTAATTGCTGTGGAAGATCATAATGATACAAGGTCACCAATGGTTCAATTCCTGCAACAACCATAAAATAGTGAAACTTGATAGAGAATTTAAATCTAGTCTAGAAAAAATTTCTGCTCATAATAAAAATTGACTCAATGGTAGATCACTCAGCCTGCACATACAACCTCTTACCGGTCCATAAAATATACCAAAATCACAAACATTTTTAAATAAAGCTTGAACACAGCCACATACCCTTTGACAGTAGAGTATCGATGAGATTATTATAAAACTTAAATCCTTTCACGTTGACAGCTCCTCTTCCAGCTTTATCAGAAATACCATAGACAAATGAATGGCATGAATAGTAGTCTTTGTAGATGAAGCTATTGATAGAAATTAACAGGGGAGAAAACAGAGACAAATATAATGCAGACATGAAACATTATATTAATCAAATAGAAATATTACAACGACTGAGCTTCAGCTCATACATTGACACAACCACCATTACAGGAACCCTTCTTACAGCTCTGCAGAGCTGTACTCATCTGAGAGTGAGTACAAAGAAGAACAGACTTAGCAATATATAGGAAATCAAGCACCGACAACTAACAGTCAACAAAGGAGATAGCTAACAGTCAACAGACTGAAGTAGATGGAGAAAATAAGATCATATCTTGGTCTTTAATGCTGAGATATGATTGAGATCGTGTGCTGATAAGGAGAACATTTGAGAAGACAGGTGCAACTTGAGAATTCAATGCAGTAGTTGAGATTAGATATTCCAACACTCCCTTTTAATCTCAACTATGGACATCAATGCTTCTGCATCTATAATCTTCAGGTTTCATGGATCGAACCTAGGAAATCCCAGTTTTCCATTGGGATGCTCTAACCACGAGCTCTGGCCTTCTTCACCAGTCCATCGTTGGTTCAGGTGTGACGCACTCGCTTTCCTCAACACCTCCCTTTGAGCTACACAGCTTGGTGCTCAAGGATCCTAACATCGGTTGGCACTTTTCAACCCTGTTTCACAGATTCTTTTTTTCTGAATCCGCAACCTGCTTGACAAAGATTCATCTCCTCCCAATGCTACAGCAGCATCAAACTTCTTTTACAAAACAATCTCTTTTCACCCGATCTGGCGCCTTATGGAATAGCTACAGCTTTCCATTGGCCTGGGGCTATTTTCTGGACAGCTTGCACTTCAAACCAGCAATTAATCTCCTCTATTTTGAACAATATAATATCCTCTTTGACTACCAGTTAGCTTATAATTTCTACGACTTGACTTGACCATTTACTGGTCTTCAACGTTTCACTTTATCTTTGGCTTCACCAACTTTCTTTTCTGCGATGTCTTTTGTTAGATCTGCAATTCTTTTATTTCTTCATAATCTGGTTATAGCTGCGGCTAAACTTACTCTCAAGCAACTTAAAAGAACCACGATCTTCTTTGATTTCTGATTTGTGACGACAGTGATATCTTTTCTCTGATCTATACTTCCTTTACTTGAACACTTACTCTCCTCCACGATTTCGAAAAAAGAATTGCTACTTCCATTGGTAGCTTAGACATGTTCAACTGCTACGGCAGTTTCTTCACATAACCCACAATCTGACTTTTTTTTGTTGTAACCAACATCGGCATTCAATTTTCTTGTGCCTCTTTTCCTTGGCAGCTTCATGGCTTCTATGACAATCTTCTGCTCACGATATCTGCTTTTGACTGGTGATGGCTCCTTTGAACAGCGCTTCTCTTCTCCATCTCTCACAAGAAGAGCCTCGATCTAACTTTTGGCTGGCTGCTCCCTTCATACTACGGTCTCCCTCTGGCGGCACCCCCTTTTTTTTTAACTGTGAACTCTTCTTTATTTGTGGCGACTCAAACACACAATGATCTTGCATCAATTTTGGCATAAAAAAACGATCTTTGTTCTCATCCAAAATGCCGATGACAGCTCCCACCGGAGCGGCTTCATTTAAGCAATTTTTTTTGGACTATTAAAGCTGCGATCTCTTCTAGCAGCAGCTCCAACACGTTATGCATTGACAGCGGTTCCTTTCTTCTTTCTGGTGGCTTCTTCTTTTGCTGATGGCTCCACCAAAATCTTCATGTTCTCCTGGACTTCAGGATCTTCTACCATACAGCTCTGATACCAATTGATAGAATTTGACAGGGGAGAAAACAGAGACACATATAATGCAGACATGAAACATTATATTAATCAAATAGAAATATTACAACGACTGAGCTTCAGCTCATACATTGACACAAACACCATTACAGGAACCCTTCTTACAGCTCTGCAGAGCTGGACTCATCTGAGAGTGAGTACAAAGAAGAACAGACTTAGCAATATATAGGAAATCAAGCACCGACAACTAACAGTCAATAAAGGAGATAGCTAACAGTCAACAGACTGAAGTAGCTGGAGAAAATAAGATCATATCTTGGTCTTTAATGCTGAGATATGATTGAGATCGTATGCTGATAAGGAGAAGATTTGAGAAGACAGGTGCAACTTAAGAATAACTATACCTGGAAGAATGCGAGACCACGATATGGAGAAGCGATAGGAGTCCACCCCGAGGGAACTCATCAAATCTATATCTTCCTGTATTGCACAGCCGTTTTTATTAATTAAAGAGGTATGATACTAAAACACAGAAAAATCACCTAGATATTTATGTGAAAAGTACCTTGTAACGATGGTACTGGTCATCAGCTACAGCCCCATTACTTCGGTCAGCAATATTTCCTGCGCCATAAATTGTAACCATTAATATAATTTCAAACCAAGGAAAATAAGGAAAATTAAACTGATAAACCCATATCCGATGAAACCTGGATGATCGTTCGTAAAAACATCCCAATTGTTTAGACCCTTTCCGTCTTCGAGATACGCACCTTCCACCTGCAAACGCGAGTTTAACTTGATAATTCGAAAATTTTATTAATTAACGACTCAAATGAAGGAAAAGAAAACCTGATAGGAAGAAGAGGCGGTTCCAAATATAAATCCAGGCGGAAAACTGCTTCTATCAATCTCTGATTCTCCTGAAACTATAGCCACCATTGTCATAATTGCAAGTATTACTTTCGACATATTTGCCTTTCCCTTCATGACAGACATTAGACGACACAAGGTATGAGATCGTTAGCTTGTTAGATGATGTTTTATGGTAGAACAAGGTAGAAAAGTATCTCACGTGATAGAATGGTAGATTCGATAATTCCCACACAACTAACATAATTAGTTAGTGGGTTAGCATGTCTGTCGAGCTAACTAGAATGTAAGCAATTAAAAGAGAAAAAATTAAAAAATTAAAAAATTGAAAGTACAAATAAAACAATTAAATCTTAATTATCAAATTTATTAATAATCTCAAGATTAAGTGTATTATGATTACTTTTTCATCAAGAGATGTGGATTCAATTCAACAACATAATACAGTGGATTTTGATAGTACTATTAGATAGAGTAACTTACCTAAAGATTTGATATATTGAAAATGATGAGAGGACAAGGTATTTATAATTTATTAAAAAAATCCAATGAAGGATGAGGATAAGATAGAAGATTGGGAATTAATTGACTAATTGTGGAGTCAACTCACTTGATAATGGAAAATAGAACTTAAAGTGTGAGAACATATAGATTAAAAAAACGATAAGTGCTTTGAAAGTTGTGATTATTCAAAAATATATCTATTAGATATTTAAACTTAGTTCATATACAAAATATATAATATTTACATATTAAATTTGTAATGAGGAATAACCTATATTTTTGGAATGTTTAGAGATTCTCAACAAACCTAGTTAAATTTAGTTAGACTTTTTTAGCTTCAAGTTGCAAGTCCGAGAAAATTTTTAGGATAACATTAAGCATGCAATATTTAGATTTTTAATCAATATTGAGACTCCCACTTGCCTAAATCCAAGGTATTCCCAAGGTGTTTTTGAAAGGAATCTAAAATTGAACTAAAAGTGTAAGCAGTTTTCTATCAAACAATTTTATTTTTCATTACCATTATTCATCCCATTAGTGTAATGTACTCACCTCGGTTCAATCGTCACCTACATGCCTTCAAAACCTCTCTTTGTTTATTGGAATCTATTGCTAGAAAATAGAAGATTCCAATAGTATTAATTCCTACCACTTGTTTTTTCCTTACTCAAATATACATGTGAACACTTTATCCAAGTTTCAAAGATCTTTTTTTATTAAAGACAAGATCACATCATTAGGACGAAACCATTCCACATGGACTATATCATGGTAGTACAATTGTGACCTAAGATGTTAGATTATTATAATTCAATTGTCTCATCTTTCTAATCTAGAATCTAGTATCAATTTTTAAATTTAGATTTCTATGTCATAACATCATAGCAATAAGAGTTCAAATTGCATTGAATCCAATGTAAGATTTCATTTCATCTCATTCTCTCTTGAATGTACATGTCTATTTTTAGTTTTAGTTAATCATACACAACTCAATAGTTTATATAAGGCTTGAATTGCATTGATCTTTATGAAAATTTCACCTTAAATAGATTTGAAAGAGTATTTCATTTCCTACATTTTAGTGAATCTAAATGATTTTGTACCACCTAGAATTTTTCCTTAAGGTATTTATCTTCTTCCATTATTAATTTTTGATGTGATTTTTTTTTTTCATATTTAATTAATGTATGAAATTGATGTGTTTTTTCATTACTTCTTTTCCATTATGATTTACATTATTGTTTCACATTTTAAGTGAGCCTCACATTTCTATACATATTCATTAGTGTAGAATTTTGATTTTTTTGTTATTCTCAATTTGATTTCATCTATTTTTCTTGTTATTTTATAATTTTTTTGAACATTTATATCTCTTACCTTATATTCACTACCTTTATGACTATTATTTAAATGCAGGAGTTAATGATAAACTCCCAAAAACCCAAGAACAATTGTCAAACCAAAATATCTTTCACAAAAGAGAAATGATAAGAATGTTTTGTTATGATTATGGATGTAAAATTGATGGATTGAATATATAAACATACTTAAGATACCTTGCTTATAAAGATAAGATTGTGAGATTGGATTAGACAAGATCATGGTGTGTATTAATCATCTACAATGAGACAACTACCTCAACATTATTAAATAACTTAGGACACAAGTATTAAATGTCATGATAAGATAAAATAAGATCACATGACATCTAAAACTTTTAAAAAGATTCCCTATAACCTAAATAAACTTAACATGTAAATAGGACTCACTAATGAACTAATTAAATAAAATATCTATTTCCACCAACAATTCATAATGATAATTTAAAAATAAGATTGTCTGTATTATCACTAAACCTAATTCCAATCATATTATTCATATAATTTAAGATAACTTTCCCTTTATATCCCTTGATCTTTAGTCATGCACACTAAATATACCTATTGTAAACAACAACAAACCCATTATTGTCAAAATATTGATAGTTACAGTAAATGTATCTATCGTAAATAACCCAACACATTGTTGTCGAGGGATTGATGCTTTACGGTAAAGGCAAGCAGTGCCGGTAATTAAAGGTCTTTTCAGTAATCCAATAAACCAACAAAAAGATTTCTTGAACGAGAAATCCCGAAAAACGAACAAATGATTGAAATATGCTTGGTGAATGGGCTTGTAACCCATTTGTCAACGAACGGATGCACGGTGTTCTGCAACTACCCTTCAACGGTAAATACCGCTGACTGCTTCAAATTCAGGTGAAAGATGAATTTTATTTCTCTTACGATTAAGAAGTTCCATCTAAACACACGTAACTTTCTCCTCGAAAACGAGACTCTATCTATTTCTTCATCCATTCAAACTCTTTGTTCGGTGCTCATGAACATGAGAAAAAGAATTTCGTCGTAACAATTTTAGTTTCAAATTTTAACAATAAGTCGTAAGGATAAGATGTAACGACTTTTACTCTTGAAAAGTGCAGTATTTAAGTAGAACCAGAACGCCCTGCCTCCCTCTTAGCTTGCATTGCTATGCCTGCCGTTGGGTTCTTCCCGTTATGATTACCTTGAACTTTCCAAAAAAAAGCAGGCTTTTAAAACTTTGGTTTTGCCGGTGGTGAATTGATCATACGTATCCGTATTACTATTTGTATTGAAAACTAAGTCTTCTTTACAGTCATGTCCAACAAGGATTCATTCCGAGGGCTTTGTTATTATCTTATCCATAAATTTATCACTTGACATATTTTTCTTACTTGTTCTCCTATAAAACAGCATCTAACAAGCTAACGATCTCATACCTTGCATATTCATTGCGCTTGCAAATTTTCAGTTTGCGCTTGTTTCGTCCAATGTCTGTCATGAAGGGAAAGGCAAGTATGTCGAAAGTAATACTTGCAATTATGATAATGGTGGGTACAGTTTTAGGAGAGGCAGAGATTGATGGCCGGGCTTAAACGTCACACACTAAGCTGACAGATTAGTGTGTGGGCCCCGCTTTACCACCATCCTCTTTACCCCGTTTCCGTTTCGATGCAATTCCGTTGGTAACTTTTTTAACTGCAGGTGTAATCTTATAAGATACGTAAGATACGCAATTTTGTTAGGTATTTTTTTTAACTGCGCGTGTAATCTTCTAAGGAGTATTAAATGACTTACGTGAAAAGCAAAATAAGCACTTTAGTGTTAAAACACATTATGTATTATGTAAAATATATATTATAAATTATATTATATTTATATTAGATATATTTGATTATATATTGTATTTATATATTTATTTGATATTTAATTATTATATATAAAATAATAAAAAAATATATAAATATAATATCACATATATATTATATAGTATAATTTATTTTATATTATATAAAATGTAATATTATTTAATATATTTTATATTATATAAAAAAATATATTAATATATTATTTATATATTTATTTCATATTCATCTATTCTATATAATATAATAAAATATAAATATAGTAGCATATATATTTTAAAATAATACAATATAATTATATTTATAAAAAAATGTCATATTATATAATATTATATTATATTGTATTGTATTTTATATATATTACTGTATAAAATGCATATTAGGAATTATATTATATATTATTTATATGTTTATAATATATATTGTTATATTATATTTATATAATATGTAAATAATATTATGTAAAAAATATATAATATATGAATATATAAATACAATATAAATATATATACTATAATAGATAAATATATAATAAAAAAATATAAATATAATACACAATATTATGGATGAATATAATATAATAAAATATAATTATTATATAAAATATATATTTTCATTATATATATTATATTTATATAAGATATTATTTGATGTTATATTATATTTATATATTATCTAAATAAAAATATATAATAAAAATATAATAAATATAATAAAATTATATTATATTATATATAATAAAAATATTTATAAATATAATATCATATAAATTTTATATAATAATTATATTTTATTATATTATATTCATCCATAATATTATGTATTATATTTATATATTTTTATTATATATTTATCTATTATAGTATATATATTTATATTGCATTTATATATTCATATATTATATATTTTTTACATAATATTATTTACATATTATATAAATATAATATATACAATATATATTATAAACACATAAATAATATATAATAAAATACAATAGAATATAATATAATTATATTATTTTAAAATATATATGCTACTATATTTATATTTTATTATATTATATAGAATAGATGAATATGAAATAAATATATAAATAATATATTTATATATATTTTTTTATATAATATAAAATATATTAAATAATATTACATTTTATATAATATAAAATAAATTATACTATATAATATATATGTGATATTATATTTATATATTTTTTTATTATTTTATATATAATAATTAAATATCAAATAAATATATAAATACAATATATAATCAAATATATCTAATATAAATATAATATAATTTATAATATATATTTTACATAATACATAATGTGTTTTAACACTAAAGTGCTTATTTTGCTTTTCACGTAAGTCATTTAATACTCCTTAGAAGATTACACGCGCAGTTAAAAAAAATACCTAACAAAATTGCGTATCTTACGTATCTTATAAGATTACACCTGCAGTTAAAAAAGTTACCAACGGAATTGCACCGAAAGGAAACGGGGTAAAGAGGATGGTGGTAAAGCGGGGCCCACACACTAATCTGTCAGCTTAGTGTGTGACGTTTAAGCCCGGCCGAGATTGATAGAAGCAGTTTTCTGCCGGGATTTATCTTTGGAACTGCCTCTTCTTCCTATCGGGTTTGCTTTTCCTTCATTTAAGCTGTTGGTTAATAGAATTTTCAGATTATCGAGTTAGACTAGCGTTTGCAGGTGGAAGGTGCATTTAAATACAATTTGAACGCGAGCAATAATTATAAATCACGTAAATTTGCAGAGGAAGCAGGGAGGCTCTATTGGTATAGTAATCTCGTCTGCATGGTACGAACCTCTGAGGAGTATACCAGATGACAGATCTGCATTTGAGAGATTGTTGGCATTCGAGACGGCCTGGTAAGAAAGGGTCGAGATTAAACTTCAAGCATGTTCGCATTCGACTACATTGTTCCCTGTCCAGAATAAACTTGCGTTTTTTTAATAAACTGTATTGTCATGGATCAGAGCCTCTTGTGATTACTGCATTGATTGGCTGTGAAGGTTTCTATTGTTATTCGTAGAAAAGGAGCAGACGTAAGAGGTTACTATGTTATTTTAGCAAACTCTGTTTTTTTTAGATTATCTCAATAATTATGAGAATAGATGTTTGAAGGTACTATTTAATTGCACATAAAATCTTGTTCGACATTTAAAATATGTTCATGTTATATACTTATGTATAATAAATTGAAGGAATATTTTGTAACACCTTCAATTTTATTTGGAATGCAATCTTCAATTTCCTTTGTTTATGTAAAACCATCATATTATAATTATGATTTTAATTCAAAGAGTCTTTCAATTGATGACACAAACTAATAACTTACAATTTGCAAAAATCAAACCTAACAATTTTACTTACAACTACAGATATCAATATTTTTAATTACCCAGTTTTATTTTTACTAAAACTAAAATCACAGCTTAATAACAATTTAAAATCTTCCTCATCTCTTTTTAAAAATGAGTCCATAGTTTTCTCATATATTTCATCTTTTAGTTATTTATTAGATTAGAACATTAACAAATAAACTATATCCTACTTGTTTTCCATCTAAACAATTTAAACTACTGCATACAATATCAAATATAAAAAAAAAAATTTGTTAGAATCGAAATTCTAAAAATAGATTTTATATTTAAAGGTTTAAAATGTAAACAAAAATAGTATAACAATAATAATATTTGAAACTATGCTAGATGTTGACAATATTAATGGCAACAATGGCATTACTCTTTTAAGGGGAATGGTTATTGATGTTGTAGCATCAAAAATTGTCACCTTTGAAAATTTCACACTAGATTTAGATCATCCCTATGTGCTTAGACTTAATTAAGCATTTGATAACTTGTTTTATAAACATCTTAAAAAAATTCAAACAATGGGAAATGAAAATGAAAATTTAATATTTACCCCCAACACTTTAGGCCCTAAAAAGGATGTGTCTAGTCTAGGGTGCCCAATGCCCTAAACCACCCCTTTTGGCCCCCTTTTGGATGTCAGTGTCGATATTTTACTATTTGATTTTCTAAAGTCATTTTTCATCTATCAGTATTTTGATTTATGATAAATTAAAAGAATTGCATAAATACAAAGTGTTTTCACGATGTCAATCCTATCATGATTAAGGAAGCAATTAAAATTATTATTGATCAATCAAGAGTAGTCAAGAACAAAATTATCAACATTATTGTAGCACTCATTTCAATCAAGCATCATGTGTGTGTATGTAAGTTTGTTCATCTTTCATGTTAATTTATTTTTTGAGTACTAACACCTGCAAGGATTCAATCAAGCAATCAAATTCTCCTTAAAGGTGATGAGTACATGACTTTAGTCCATCAAGGAATACAAATTTCAGTGGTGAGTTACAACATTATTCAATTCATTATTTTTTATAATTTAAATCCTATGCCCCACCAAGAGTAATCTCTATTTATACAGCATCATAGTTGTTGTGGAGGTAGAAATACTAAAACAAGGTTTAACTTTTGCAAGCCCCTATATGACAAAACCCTTTTCCCTCTTTTGTGTGTGTAGGTTTTCATATCTAAAGAAAAGTTGAGGAATATTGAAGAATAATTGCTCATTCATGCATTTAAACTATACGTGTTGACAAGATATGGAAACTAGATTTTCTCCACAAGAGATAAAACTCCAACAATGAGCCTACAAGAATAAGAGCTATAGACTAGAGACCTCGAGCTTGTGAAAAATATTTGAAAAATAGGAGGATAGGCTAGGGTGCACCACACCCCTTAACCAGCCAATTCAACACCAAATTTACATGTCACATTCCTCTATGTCTACCCTGGGTATTTCTATAAAATTGTCATTTTGTATTTCATTTCTCAAAAATCATAATAGTTTACTACATTTTCATAAGTTAGCATAGAAACAACATTACATCTTAAATTTCAATCAATTAATCAACATCAACAACACACAAACCCACCTCAAAAATAAGGATTAGAACCGTGATCCACCATTCTAACTCTTCCATTGAGGATTGTAGTCAAGTTGATTTGACATCATTTATAATCTTTAACATCTCATAATGGGATAAGTGTGATTCAGGACCTAGATCCCTTTTTCCAATCAAAATTTTTGGTGAACCTCACTATCGTGGCACTCTTAATAGATTCTAAAATTTGAAACATATCATTTTAAAATCTAAGTATGATCACATGTTGTTTGTATACATCATTTGTGCACTCATATTCATCATAAAAACCATTGAAAAAGTAAAAAATTGTATTGTATGTTCATTTATAATACAACTAGGACTAATTTTAGTTGTTGCAAAGTGAATCTAGATCATTCTTGCATTGATAAATCTACATTAGGTCATCTAAAATTTGAAAACAACATTTGAAAGTTTTTAAAGTGGTCATTTACCCATATGCATATATTTGCAAAGTGAAAAATTGCATTGTTTTTGTGGCAAAAAGATACCAAAGATTTACATTTCCAAAATTTTCAAGTTAGGATAAATAAATTTCTATAATTGAAAATCTAAAAATTACATTTTGAATAACATTTATTGCTTCAAAACTCTAAAAGTTGCATGCATAGTTGTATTTCACCTAGCAAAATCACACTTTTGTATATTTCTAAAAAATTACAAACTATTAGACCTGAATAATCTCACAATAGAAGACTTGAACACAGTAGAACACATCCAAAATTTGAAAGTAGTAAAATACCTTGTTGGTTCAGCGCACATCATTTCATTGACTTGTCACATTTCACCCAGATTTAGACCACATATTTTTTTATGTGTTTTTTGGGTGTTTTTGTCTTCTATTTTTGCAAACTATCTCATTTGTTGGGACTATCATGTGGTTTCCTTTCATAATAGGTTTAGTCAAGTATTTTAAATCTGATATGAGTTTCACAACCTATTGTCCTATTGCTAATACCCTTGTAAGATGTAGTTTCAGACTTATGGCCTTCTATGATGTCACCACATCTGTTGTGGGTCTTGAGTCCCATAACTCTTTCACACAAGATATTGCCTCTACCCAATCCATTTTGGATTCCATTTCTAATCACATATTACCTATGACTTCCTCACAATCCAACATTTATGTGGACTTGGAGACTACTATTTCCCATGTTCTTGAAGAGAAACTAAAAAAAGTGGATAAAAATTTAGGTCATCAAGATTTCTTGAATATTGAACCTTTAGTTGGAGAAACGGTGCCTTTCATAGATAATATTAGGAATTTGATAAATGATTCTCAAGGAACAGAGTTTTTTCATAGTCTAGCTCACATTATAGATGTTAACATGCCTACAATAGCTAGTTGTGCTCAAGAATTTACCAATGCTTAAAACCAAGTAGGAAAACAAGTTTCCTCCCCACAACCATGCCTTCTATTCCCACATTCAAACCTCCAACCATAGCATTGACATTTCAATATACCAATGGCCTAAATCCAAGCTTAGGGCTTCCTAGTGGGAATCGATATAGTTTTGTCACCTCACCCATAACACCACTATGTTTGTCATCTCTCGTAAATATGTAGCATAGTAACTCACTAGTCATCCATACTAGTTCACCATACTCAAAAACCTCTTAAAACATGTCACCCAATGATCTAATAATAAATCAAACCTTTCAAAATATGACATCAAGTCAACAACAAATTTCAAACTTAAATCAAAATCCAAATGGTAAACCTCCATAATACCTTACACATAATCTTTTGTCATTTTTTGTTCTCAAAACACTAATATCGCCAAACATTGAAATACCACGATTTGAAAAGTATAATGGTAAGGAAGATCCTAACAACCATGTGTCAACTCTTATTGTATTATTAGTGACTTCATCTTTGAAGATGTGATTTTAGCAAAATATATTCCTAGAACATTAAAATACTGTAAGGAAAGCTTAGGTGCGGAACAAACTCTCCTAACGTCAAAACCTCAGGGAAGAATGCATATATGACTTTAAATTTTGCAATTATAGTTCAATAAGATACACATGAAAAGAATAACGGAATAGAGAAATGGACACATACACAATTAGATACCAGATTTACGTGGGAAAACCCTTACGGGAGAAAAACCCACCACACCAAGTAAAGCCTCTTTGCATTACAATAAAGAAAATTACATACAAAGATCAATTTCACTTTTTGATGTCAATTTTTATAGCAACATCATTCACTAATCAACCTTATACAAAAATACTCTTTGAAAACATACAACGAATTCACACAGATCAATGTGTATCCAATTGAACAACACTTTCACACATTGAACAAATCATCATCATCTACCATTGCAGAGAGTAATCCATTCTCTCATAGCTTGTTGATCTTCCACACAGGAACGGTCGCAACAGTTCAACTGCCAAAGGTTCTCCTTCCGCTTCGCTCATTGGTTCAAAATAGACCACATTAGACAGTTGTTCAGTCAAAATGTTTAAACTAAATCGCATGTCGGTGAGACACTAGACCATGTCTCCCCGATGCCACAATGCCCTATTGTCCTTATTGGCAAGAGTGACCACCATCGGCAAGAGTCATATTGAATGCAAAACCATCTGCCAGACTCACTCCATCGACAAGACTTCCCACTGATGTACATTGCAGAACTATCAGCAAGACCATCACTATTGCTAAGACTTCACACCGATGTCCATCTCGTGTAGATCTATTAGCAAGAGTTTCACTATTGCTAAGAGTTCACAGTGAATAGAAATCCATTGGTGAGATATCCTCTATCATCAAGAGTTCACATTGATCACATAACAGTCAGCAAGAGAAATACTATCGCCAAGAGGTCATACTGAATGCACCAGCTTGTCAGCGAGAGAAACATTGTTGGCAAGAGCTCACACCAAATGTATACCTGTCAGCAAGACCACATCCATCAGCAAGAGTTCTCATTGAACACAGACCTATCGGCAAGACCAACACTATTGGTGAGAGATCATACCAAATGCAAACCTATCAGTGAGACCACATCCATCGGCAATAGTTCTCACCGAACACATACATGTTGGTGAGACCAACACTGTCGACGAGAGATCATATGGAATATAAACCCGGTAGTGAGAGGAGAACCATCGGCGAGACTGGCGCTTTTGAAAAGAGTCTGAGAGTCCCCCTGATGTCCAATATGAATAAAGCTATCGGTAGGACTAACACAGTCGAAATGTGTCTGACAATCACCCTGATATTCAACTGTCGACAAGAGTCTCCTTGATGACCACTAGGAACCAACCCATTAGCAAGACAGAACCAAAGTCTCAGTGACTTTGATCTTATGAACACAGCTGCTAGTCGGTAAGACATTCTGAGGGTCTCACCGATTTTTCTCTTTTAGGAGTTTCATGTCAGTAAGCTTGAGGCACATTTTCTAGTAATCTCCCACTTGAAGAAGATATTACTAACACCTCCAGAGCACAACAAAACTATTGAAATTCATGGGCACTAAGGCCCATCGAACTAGCACACCACCTGAACTTGTCTGTGCACACTGGTTTCATCAATGCATCTGCAACATTTTCTAGAGTATCCACATTTTCTAAAGAGACCTTTCCATCGTCCACCATATCTCGTACAAAATGATATTGCACATCAATATGTTTCGTCCTGGCATAGAAAGTAGGATTTTTCACCAAACAAATAGCACTCTGACTATCACAATAATTTGTAATTTTCCCTGCATCAAATCTAATGTTAGAACACAAAAATTTTAGCCAGATTGCTTCTTTACATGCGTGTGTTGCTACCATGTATTTTGCCTCTGTAGTGGACAAAGCGACTATAGCCTACCGCTTACTCATCCAAGTAACTACACCACTATTCATCATAAAAATATATCCACTAGTGGATCTTCTGCTGTCAATGTCCCCTGTCCAATCAGAATCCACATAGCCTCGAATGTTGAGAGTCCTTTGTGATTCAACCAAATTTCCATGGTAACACAATGCATATTCTAAAGTGCCCTTCAGATATCTAAACACTCTTTTCATAGCGTCCTAATGTGTCCTTCCAAGATTTTCCATAAAACGACTAAGTACTCCCACTGCTTGGGCAATGTTTGGCCTTGTACAGACCATTGCATACATTAAACTGCCAACTGCACTAGCATAAGGCACTTTGGTCATGTCCTCTATATCAGTAGGATATTTTGGACAGTCTTCAATTAATAGCTTTGTTCCCTACAAAACTGAAACAACTAGCTGCTTGCAATCAGTCATACAAAATATCTCCAAAACAATATTAATATACTTACTCTGGTTGAGCCAAAGTTTTCTACTCTTCCTATCCCTGGTTATTTCCATTCCTAGAATATACCTGGCTACACCAAGATCTTTCATTTTGAACTTTGCAAACAACTAAGATTTTAGATCAGAAATCATCAACTTACTATTGCCTATGAACAACATATCATCAACATAGAGAGCAATAATAAGAACACAATAATTTCAGCTTTGTAATACACACAATGATCAAATTTCGATCTTACAAATCCTAATGACAAAACAAAAGTGTCAAACTTTTGGTACCACATTCTAGGAGATTGTTTTAATCCATACAGAGATTTTTTCAATTTACAAACCATATTTTCTTTACCTTTTTCCACAAAGTGCTCAAGTTGGGACATATAAATTTCTTCTTCAAGGTCACCATGAAGAAATGCTATAATCACATCCATCTGTTCAATCTCTAAGTCATACACTGCTACAAGTGACAAAATAAATTTGATAGACGTCAGCTTAGCTATAGGAGAAAATATTTCTCCATAATCAATTCCCTCTACCTGGGAATATCCCTTCGCAACCAACCTCACCTTATACTTTTCCACACTACCATCCAGACCTAGTTTCCTTTTAAATACCCATTTGCGGCCAATAGCTTTTCTGCCTTAGGCAAGGGCACCAAACTCCACGTATCATTCTTTTCTAATGATGTCATTTCTTCATTCATGGCTTCCAACTAAGAGTTTGAATTAGACATTCTAAATGCCTCTTTCACAATCCTAGGCTCATCAGTGCTAGAAATTAAAGCATAGGCACAAGTAGAATCTAACAAAGAAAACCCATACCTATTAGGTTGCTTTCTTTCACGTATTGACCTCCTCACAGGTTGAGGTTGAGGTTGTTCTTCTTCTTCAGAACTCTCAGAACTACTTGATCTCTCCTAAGTTTTACGTACATTTTGAAATTTCAATTCCTCTTTATCAGGTGTTGGAGAAATTTTAACTACATCCTTTTTATTTTCTGATTTTATCTCTAACTGTAGATCCAAAGTAGAAGGCTTTAGCTCATGAAAAATAACACTTATTTTGTATAGAACCTTCTCCGTATCAGGATTCCAAAGCTTGTATCCTTTTATGCCAACACTATAACCAATAAAAATATATTTAACAGCCTTGTTTTCCAATTTAGACCTTTTTTCATTTGGCACATATGCATATGCCTCATAGCCAAAGACACAATGTATCTTAGAGAGGGATTCTTTCCAAAACCATGCTTCCAAAGGTGTTTTCTCAACAAGAGCGGAATTTGGAGAATGGTTTATTAAATAACATGTTGCAACTACCTCAGCCCATAACTTCTCCTCCAAGCCAGTACTGCTTAGCATAATTCGTGCTCTTTCCATCATTGTCATGTTGAACATTTCAGCAACTCTTTGTTGCAGAGTGTAGGGTGTAGTTGTATGTCTTTTAATCCCATGATCTTTATAGTACCTTTCGAACTCATTAGAACAAAACTCACTGCCATTGTCAGTCCTTAAACATTTTATTTTTCTTCCAGTCTGATTTTCCTCAAGGTTTTTAAATTCTAAATGACTAAACACTTCTGATTTACTTTTCAAAAAATAAACAAATGCCCTTCTTGAATAATCATCAATGAATGAAACATAATATCTTGATTTAGAAAAAGAAGGAACATTTACTGGACCAAAAATATCATAATGTATATAATCAAGTAAACCAGAAGATTTGTGAGGACTAGAGTAAAATGAAACACAGTGTTATTTACTATATATACAATGTTCACAAAATTTGAATTCAAGGTTACAGTCATCAAGCCCCTCAGCCAAGTTTTTATTTTTCAAGGTTTTTAAACCTTTTTCTCCAATGTGGCCAAGCCTATGATGCCAGAGCATGGTTTTTTCTACTAGAAGTTTAAATTCCATATAGTTTGCACTATCAGGAACTTTTTCCTCCCATGAGTAGCCTTCTGCAACTTTATAGAGACACTATTGCATTGCACAACAAGTGCATCCAGCTTATGCAAAACCATCGCCCAGACTCACTCCATCGGCAAGACTTCTCACTGATGTCCATTGTAGAACTATCGACAAGACCATCACTATCACTAAGACTTCACACCAATGTCCATCTCATGCAGATCTATCAGCAAGAGTTTTTCTATCACTGAGAGTTCATAGCAAACAGAAATCCATCAACGAGATATCCTCTATTAGCAAGAGTTCACATCAATCACAGAACAGTCGGCGAGAGAAACGCTATCTCCAAAAGGCCATACCGAATGCACTATCCTATTGGTGAGAGAAACACTGTCGGCAAGAGCTCACACTGAATGTATACCTGTTAGCGAGACCACATCCATCGACAAGAGTTCTCACCGAACACAGACCTGTTAGCAAGACCAACAATGTCGGTGAGAGATCATACCAAATGCAAACCTATCGGTGAGACCACATCCATCTGTAAGAGTTCTCATTGAACACAGACCTATTAGCGACCAACACTGTCGATGAGAGATCATACCCAATGTAAACCTGCCAGTGAGAGGAGAACTATCAGTGAGACTGGAACTTTCAAAAATATTCCGAGAGTCTCCCCAATTTCTAATATGAATAAAGCTATCAATGGGACTAACACAGTTGGAATGCGTCTGATAGTCACCCCGATATTCAATTGTCACCAAGAGTCTCTTCGATGACCACTAGGAACAAACCCATCGGCAAGACAAAACCAAAGTCTTAGCGACTTTGATCTTATGAAGACAACTGCTAGTCGGTAAGACATTCTGAGGGTCTCACCAATTTTTCTCTTTTAGAAGTTTCATGTCAGTAAGCTTGAGGCACATTTTCAACAAATACATGGCCTTCAAATGGTTTTTCTCATTCCCAAACAACTTCGTAACCACTTTTACACAACTTGTTAGTGCATTTCTCCAACACTTTCAATCTCTGACTGACATTAACAAACTTAGTCCATTATGAAAAAGTACTTAATGAAAAGATAACAGATTTCATAGGATGATACCAATCCTTTACTCACAAATCTCCTATAGTCTTTTTTACTCTAATATTCAAAGGGTGTTTATAAGAAACTTGCAAGCTAGTATTCAAGACAAGATTTTATTAATGAAGTGTCCATATTTTGCATACTTATGTAAAAATCTTCATGATTATCAAATATTGGTTATGAGGAGTAGGAAAAGTGATCCTAGATTCACTTAGGATAACTAAGATTATCTCCTTTTCATTGGAATCAATATTAAACATAAGTTGACTAGGGTTTTGATGATTAGCTTGTTGCCACAATGGAGATCCAATCCCCTTGTTTTTATGTTTATGTTTGAAGTTTTGAGGATGATAATTTTCATGTACGATTTGATAAGCCTATTTGACATACAACCCTAGATCTAAGAATGTAATCTATCGTAGAAACAAAAATGGAAAGTTAAAAAACAACTTCAAATATGAAACTAAGACATAAAGAGAATATGTGATAAAAAATTAATCTTGAATGTCCTAGTCTAGGGAACCCTACACCCTAGGTTGGAATCATTATTTTCTGGATCTAAGAGCTCTAAACTAAAGGTTGTAGTTTGTACACCATTTTTCTAGACTGTCTTTTGTTGAAACGTCTAGATCTGACCTACACACATCAAATAGGGGAAAGGTTATGTTGTATGGGGGCTTACCTAATTCAAACCCCATTTTGGTATTTCTACCTCCATGCACAACGATTGATGATCTGATCAAGAGGGCATGCCTTAGGTCAGGTAGAGGCCAAAACAACAATAATTGATTGAAATTGATAAATGACAAATGTAAATCTTACCTTGATGTGAAAAACCTTGATACCTTGATGAAGAGATTCAACACACAAGTTGATTGATTGATCCCTTGATTGCTTGATAGACCTACAAAAGGTCAGCTCACATACACAATAGATTATTGAACCTAGCATGTAGGGGATAACTCAATACATCTTGATGATTTGGCATGATTGATCATAATAGCTCCTTGAACATAATTTCTTCCTTCATCTTGATGTCTTGCAAACTTGAACTTGATTGATGAAAATGTTGTAATAATGCTGCTAATTCTTCCTTGACTTCCCTTGACTAATGTTAGGATCTTCAATTTTCTAAATAAATTTTCTAGCTCTCCTTAGGATTTCAAATGATAAAATGACTAGGTATTTATATTCAACTATTTTAATTTTCCAAAAATAAAATATAGATAACCAACAATTAAAATTGGAAATTAAAATAATAAATTACTGACACCAACATATTCGAATTTGGAGCCAAAAATGTTGGTCTAGGGATTCCTACTTTTTGGGATCAAAATTGTTAGGGGAAAAATATTAAATGCATAATTTCATTTCTCAAGTTTGATTTTCCAAGAATTTTTATAAATGGGTAATTAATGCATAATTGGGTCCAAGCACATAAGGGGGAGCTAAACCTAGTGTGAAACTATCAAGGGTGACAATTTTTGATGCTACATTTAAACCCCACTTTAGTGAGAGTATGAAACTATGCTCAGACTCAAACTAAAGTAAGAATATGTCAAGTGGGGTTCAATTATCCAAATATTGAAGAGATAGGATAGAATTGAATCTAGGGGATGTGCTAGCCCCGAGGATTCAAGATCCTATGGCTTGAGACAACATAAGGACACATGAACATACATGTATGAGATGTAATGCAACTTGAAAAACACAAAGCATACATGATGAAAACACAACATGAAACATAACACAGTACAACATAACATGAAGTAACAAAGTACAAAGTAGACACGTCGATAAAAACACATAATAATGAAAAGACATATAATAATCACAAAACAAAAACATAAGGTTAGTATAAAAAGGATTTGAGTCTATAAGGCAAAGAGACCTCAGTCTTAAATTTGTCTTAAATACCAAACAGATCATCCATCAAATGTGCTCTTAAATAAAATGGTTCTCTCATAAGGATGTAAAATCAAGCATGAAACACATGGCTCTACTAACAAGCAAGGTGTATTATACTAGGTGGCCATGTAAAAATGCTCAATTTCATGAATTATCAAGCTCCATTATGTGAAATCTGTGGACTATTTTTCCAATCATACTTCAAGGAGCACACAAGGTTTAATGTCACAAGGGATGAATTAATAATCATGCCTCAAGGGGCATTATAAACAACACCACCACCAAAGGGGTATGTTAATAAGTCAAATCTCACAAGAAATCTATGGAATGGATAAAGTGATATGCCCTCCCTTAAAATGTAAAAATACTTGCTATGTTGGTACTTTAAGGAAACAAGAGATGAAGAGGAGATCCTTGAAAAGAATAATATATTTGATGATGAATAAATTTTATATATTTTGTTTAGACAATTCTAATTGTAGCCATCAAGATGTTTAATTGTGTTGAACTCTCAACAAGATTCATTCCAATTGTTGAGAGGTTCAAACTTATCCAAATCCAAAATATTATTGGAAGCACATATACAATACAATCCCATGGTGTGTTAACTCAAAAATAATAGTAAGAGGTGTTTTCACCTTTAGTAAGGACATGCTTAGCCAGTCATGGTGCTAAGTTAAGAATCACTTCTATATTCCCGACATTCTAAATAGAAAAGAGCTAGAAGTATCTTTGAGAGCTTTATATCCAAAATCAAATCACAAGAATGTAGTGGATATTACTCAAGAAAACTAAGGGATATCTATTATTTTTTGTGCATTTTAGGTATTTTGTCTCATCATTGTAGGATTCCTCCTTCTCATGATCATGACTCTCTATTAGATGTCATCATGAGGGTGATTTCTAATTAATACTTGCATGGATTAGGAAAGGTGGTGTTGATTCAAGAGGTCAAATCTATTATTTTCTCTTTTGAAGCCTCTAAAGTGCCTGGCTCAAATGGTTTCCATCCTTTTTTCTAGCTTTTCAAGGATATCCTGTCCACTGATCTTCTTAATACGGCTAGAGATTTTTTAGATTAGGGAGAATTCTTCGTCAGATTAATGCTACCTTCTTTATCCTAGTTCTAAAGAAAGAGGATGATGTTTCCATACTAGATTATTGGCCAATAATTTTATGTAATATTGTGTATAAAATATTCTCTAAGATCATTGTCAATAGGCCAGAAGCAGTGCTTGATAAGATGATCTCGGTCAACCAAAAAGGATTTTTCCCTAGAAGATAAATTGTGGATGTTGCTATTGCTTCCCACGAGTACATACACTCGATGAAAAATTCTAAGAAACTAAGTATCCAGTTCTCAAGTTAGATATTTTGAAGGCTTATGACAAAGTGGACTAGAGCTTTATGTTTGATGTTCTTGAAAATTTTAGTTTTGGTGGAAAAATCTTAAAAAATAAAAGAATGTGTTTCAACTCCCAATTATTTTGTTATGATGAATGGTATGGGAGAGGGTTAAAGCAAGGTAACCCTCTCTCCACCTGCTTATTCATAATTGTCGTGAAAGTCTTGGGTCAAACCCCTCTAAGAAATTTGGATAGAGGGATATCAAAGGGAATCAAAGTTGTTTCTTCTCTGTCCTTGCTTCTCATCAATATTTTTTTATGATACAATTATTTTGGGGCTGCTTCTATCCACTTGAAGCTGCAAATTAGAAATCTATCTTGTAGAACTATGCTAAAACTTCTAGATAGCATATTAATTATAATAAAAGTAAGTTGTACTCTTTAATTCCAACTAGTTGTTGAAAAATAAAGTTTTGATAATTCTTGAATGCAAGGAAGTAGATCTCCCTAATGCTTACCTTGGACTTTCGTTGTGTACTAGAAAGCCCCCAAATTGCTACTAGAAAAGCATAATTGAGAGAATCCAAAAAAAATTGTCCAGTTGGAAAGGAAAATTGTTGAGCCAAGTTGGGAAGGTTCAACTCCTTAAGTCCTCCCTCTAGAATGTCCCTATCTACTTCTCTCCCTTTCTAAGATGCCAACCTTTATCATTAGTAAAATTGAGAAAATTTATTAAGATATGGTGTTGTACACCATTGCATAATTTGATATATTATAATGTTGTAATTAAATAACTAGCAGTCGCATGCATAGGCATGCAACAATTAGCCGATAGGGGTCTACCTCAAATGCCTATTCAATGGGAAGGAAGGAAGAAACTTCTTTTTGTAATGCAATGTGAAGTACAAATATTCAAAAATATTTTCAATTGTTTTAAAATGAGTCAAATAAAGGAAACCATGTGTTAATAATTGAATATGGAATAATGTGAGGTTAGTTTATAGTAGGAGGTGAATGAGGATAACATTTTTTGAGTACATTGTAATGAACAAAGATGTACAAAAATCAATTTATATATTTATATGGATAATTAGATGGATATATCAATTAAAGCAAAGCTATGTGTGCAAAATTATTTTATATCTCTACATTTAATTGGCGCATTGTACAACATTTTAAACCCCATGTTATAGTCCAATTCTTTATTTTTATCTGACAGGAAATGCATGGGAGATTAAGAACCATTTGCATAAAAAGGGAAATTAATTTTTTGTGTTTCCACATCAATTATTTTTAGTTGAAAATTGATTATGGAAATGTATAATAAAACTATAGGTTGTGTTGATTATTTCCATTGTATCCATAATTGCAATCTCAAGCAATTAATAATGAGTACTATAATATTTAGTGCCAAATAATGCAACTCCAATTTAGAATATATATATGTATGTATATATATATTAATGTATACCTATATGTGTGTGTGTGTATCTATATATATATACATATATATAGGGTATGTGCAGGATCATGGTATGCCAAACAAGCCCTTAAGTGGCAATGAAAATTCAGAACAATTAGAGTTAGGCAACTTGATGTAAAAATTTGAATAAGTTATCTATATTATTTCAAAAACATATAAGAATAGATTCTGTGGGAAATTGAATGTAGTTTCTAAACTACTAGGTTTATTTTTTTAAAAACAAAATCTATTATTTGGTGAAA